>VALG01001609.1:0-23011 GCA_009835305.1 Ipomoea purpurea
CTCTGGTGATAAGGCATGACAAGAATCATTGGAGACAGCAATAGTGACGAGTATTGATTAATTCGTACCAACCAAATCATCTTTAAGGAAAGTACCCCTGTTATCACTAATAAACAGACAAAAGGTGTGTAGCATAGGGTTTTCGTTTTCGATTTCAAGTTTTTGTTTTTCTAAAGTCGTACAAAATTAACAACAGACAGACAAAATCTAGCAGATAACAGTACAGAACAGAGAATGGGAGTCCGGGAGATAGGAGCAGACCAACCCCTACAACCTCAAGCAGCCTCGTCGTGCGACCCACCGATATCGGCGGCGGAGGTGCAGGAGTAGCGGCCGCCAGTGGTGCCGGAGGAGGTAAGCGACTACCGAGTCCAGGTGAGGTTCGTCGGGAATCAACCTACGTACCCTCGCTCCGATAGATTATCCATGATAGCCATGGTTCGTCATTTTGCTCAAATTTTTCTATCATTGGTCCTACTATTCTTTCCTAATCAATCCTGAAGAACCATACGTCTTTTTGGTTTGGGTGTCGGCAGCATATACCGTAATATATACGTGATTGTTCTCCTACATAATATTATAAGCTTTTCGTCAGTTCTGAAATTTTTGTTGTTGTTGTCCTTTTTATTTATTTATTTATATTTTATGCCTGTTCCAGAGAAAAGTATAATTTCTGTTGAATGAGGATATAGAAGTCATTGATCTCAGCATGTATATGAGATATTATGAAAATCTGATTAGCGTCAGAGATTGATAGAGGCGGATTAGACCCCTGTTCATTATAATATTAGTCGATTATGGAGGTCGATTGTTAATTTAGAACTATTTTTTTCTTGTGTGTAGCGATATGGTGAGCCACACATTCTCTCTAGCACCACAGCAGGTTATTGTGGAATACAGATTTCCGGGTCAGGATATAGACACTTCTTACGCACCAAACAGATATACAAATATCCAGGTTAGCCGAGACATAAACTAGATGGGACAGGTCCAATCTGAATATGGGTATATTTTTGTTATAGAATGTTTGCTTAGTACATAAGAATATTCTATGCTTTATATAGATAGACTGGTCTGCTACTTGAATTTGTTGAGGGGAAATTCATTGTTTGGAATATAAGAGAAATTCTGCCTAGATATATACGTCAGTACTTATTTGGCCTAGGTGTAAGGAACAGTGTTGGCGTTTGGTGTCTGGTCAGTACTTGGTGTGTTGAATATATAATCGTTTGCGTTCCCTAATCTACATAAAAAGACCGTTCCGCCGTTGAAGTATTCGTAGATACACCCGAACCTAGTATCTAAGTTCTTGGAGATGAATATGGTGGAGAAAAACACCTTATATTACAATCAAAAGTTCCAGATTGTTATCGTCCAAGTGCATTATATTGGATGTTTGGCCAAAATGCATCACTTGCATCATGTGACACAGTCCCTCTCGGTGTATTGAGAAAAAAGGAGTTTGGCACTAAAATTGGAGATATTGAGGTATTAAGTTTTTCTCATATTGCGGATTATATTGAGATGTGTTACAAATGTCTTATAGCTCAAATCGCTTCATAAAAGGACCTTAAAGACTAAATCTATATTACAAAAATGGCTTCTTAAACGAAACTTAATAACATGGTTGTTTTATATCTATGAGTTTTTTCTATCGATGCTCACTCTTGGTATTGTTGAATGAAACTAATTAAGGTTGTACCTTATAGCGGATGAATTTATTGTGGTTAAGGTTCAAACCTTTTGGCACTTCAATAAATGATTTGGTCTGTAATTCATGGAGTGAACTTTTTAGTTGTATCTGTCAGCTGTGCCACCTGCAGCAAAAGTGTTTAACCGAACTTCATGCCTTTTGTTGTTGTTAAGACTTAAGACTTAAGAGTCACTTATAGAAGTGTGAAGTTTGATGAATTTTGCTAATTGTGTTTTACAGCTTTGAATAAATGCCTGGTGCCAGAACTTGAATCTTGAGGAAGGCAGCATTTGGTATGGTTTTTGTGTGAATGGTGAAATCGTTGGTGGATTCAGTGTGAAATATTGTATTTCAGTGGTTTAAATGAAATTGATAAAAGATGCATATGGGGAAACTAGCATTGAAAGACGTTAGCATACAAACTGTAATGTTGCCTGGAGCAAGAACTTGAACTCCTTGAGGAAGGCAACATTGTTATGCGGTATGGAGATGGATTTGGTCCTGAAATATTGGTTGTTAGGTGTTTGATTTGTAAAGATGCCACATGGAAATGACCTGGAAGAACTTGGGTATGTGGGTGTCACGCATTTCATGGGGACTATATCTGGGTTTTTTGACATTTTTAATGGGACATATATTACATGGGTCGACCACATTCAATCTCATCGAAAAATCTTATAAGAATTTTGGATATTTTTCGTGTAACCATACAGGGTGGTTTGAGAAGATGTTGGGGCACTGCCATTGACATTGATTTTTACTATTGCCATTTGTATGCCGGATACTGTTAATAGTAATTAACATCAAGACATTGGATTTATGACAGGGAATGGAGGCTTAATGACTTCTGGTGAGTGGTAACAACCATCAGTGAAATAATAATGAAGACCCACATTCTGTCGGTGATGGTGTGGATTGGTTGGATTGGCATCCAATATTTGGTCTTCAGTCATGTAAGTATTTCACTATTTGTGCTTGGAATTTCTTGGCAACTAGTGTATGTCTAAGTTGCTTGTATGTCCCTTTTTAGCTCTGAATGAGCTGGGTTGCTTTTGAGGGAACTTTTGTTTCAATTTTTGGATGGTTAAGTTGGGCTTTATATTGTGCTTGTCAGTTTTCTCGAAGCAAGACATGTTTCTCCATTAGTTCATATTATCCTGGGAATATTTTTGCAGTGGAATTGGCTTATTGCATTTAGGTTTGAGCTCATAGGCTCTTTAACATGTGCTGGATAAGATGTAGGATTTTTCATGTATGTTGTGGCCTCCCTCTTTTCAGTAGTTCAACAGACTTCTAAGTTGATTATTGATTATTCAAAATAAATGATTAACATTAGACCATTAGTTTTTTCTTTTACAGTTTTGATTGGCTGACGTTTCTACCCTAATTTGCCCTCTTTTACTAGGATGTGGAATTTAGATTTAATGGATTATGTGAAATTTGGTTAACTAATTTTATTATACACTCTAGTGTAGCTGGCAACTAGGATGGGGTAGCCAATTCAGTCAGTATTTGCATCTGTAAGTGTTGGTTGTCTTTGATTAAAAAAACTGGGTTTACAGTGTGAGGTATTTTGGGGAAAACTAGTTTATCTGTTTTATGGTGTTAATCTTGAGGATCACAAGGGGGTGGATATAAATATTCTTTGGTACAGTTGTTTTACTGGTATCATTGACAAGCCACTTCGGAGGTAATTTCAAGGCAGTAATTCACTGGGATCAATATCATCTTCATGCTATCATTTTTATTCTTGAAAAGAAGACCTGAATAATGGGAATTTTTGACGGCATACTTGATTGTTGTTCCATGGGTTGCAAAATTTAGCTTTGGGTTGCTTTTTAAGTTATGATACTGTCTCTCTTATGTTCTGGGTTTCGCTGCCATTTTCAGGATATAGAATGCGTGTAGGTTCTGTTTCTCCTGTACGCCGTAGGAATACAGATCACAGGTACAGTCCAAATTTTGATCATTCTAATGGACCACCTCATGGTCGTGGATTTGGCGGTGGGAGAGATCCTGGTAGATATAGAGACTACTCACCCCCTTATGGCCGTGGAAGGGAAGGTGGCAGGTTTCCAGTTAGAGGCTATGATCGACATGGTTATGTTCCCGGATCAGTTAGAGGGGAAGGTGTGGCTAGAAATAATCCAAATGTGCGGCCAAGAGAAGGTGACTGGATATGCTCCGATCCCCTGTAAGTAATACCAACCTTCAATCCTCCTTCGCTTCCCTGCATTTACTTGCTATGTAATTCATTCATAGTCTATGTTAAAGCTGTCTTCTATGTCTAGTAAATAGTAATCTATTGAATTTAAACACCTGCTTCTTTCCCTTTTATATCTGTTTGTTTAGTTGCCTTTCGTGCTGTATGCTTGATCTGTAGGTGCAACAACTTGAACTTTGCTCGACGAGAGTACTGTAACAACTGCAATAGACCCCGTTACGCACCTGCTGGGAGTCCTAGGAGAGGTCTCCTGCCTAATCACCCGACGTCCCGGGCCTTCTGGCCCCCCAATGGATCGTTCTCCGGGAAGGCTCATGAATGGGTATAGATCCCCTCCTCGTGGCTGGGCTAGAGATGATCCTAGAGATTTTAGAGCTGGGATGCCTCCTCCGAGATTTGAGGCAGGTTTCATGATCACCCTCCCTTGCGCAGAGATAGACCAGATTTTCCTGAAGATGATTATAGGGACAGAGGTAGATTTGATAGACCACTCTCACTTGACTGGGGCCACAGAGATCGTGGGAGGGAGACTACATAGGCGAGAGGAAAGTTTACGAGAGGCGACTGCCATCTCCACCCCACCTCCACTACCATCCTACCACCTCGCGGTCAGTGGCCTCGAGACATCAGAGAAAGGAGCCGCTCTCCAATCAGAGATAGAGCACCACACCCAAAGGACTATCGTCGCCCCTTGTTTGTGGACAGAGTCCGAGATGATCGTCGTGCTGGCCGTGATGCGTTTTAGCAATGGTTCGATTAAATTTGATGCTGTTTTATATACCGAAGCCCCTCCTACTCTTTTCAACTGTTTCATGGATTTGTAAACACGATACAGCCCGCTAATACTGTCCGTGAAACCCTCCTTACGCAGAGCAAAGGATGAGTGCCTTTTTCCCCTTCAGCACTTGTCATCCTATTGCACATCAAAACTAGTTATAGAAACGAAATTCTTTTAGCAACTGGTTTTGTGTTTTTGGATAGAGTATTATTTGAAGTGGAGTTGGTCAGTTTATGAGTCATCTATGAATTTATGAATATTATAATATAAAGCAAATCACGTGTTGCAAATCGTATTTCATAAATTTTATACAAATAACAAAATCTTTTTGAACGGAAAAGAGGTAAATTCATTAATGATCAAAAAGAGATGAAATACTACGAATTCAGAACAGATAAAGAATCAATAGCCCGTGCTAATACATGAACATGAATTTTATGATTCGTTTAAACAATTCCATTCTAAAATAACATTATTAAAATGGTGAGCCTTTACCATGTTAGCGCCACTTTGACCGCCATTGATTCAGCCATGTAAGGATCAACACCACAAACTAATCGGGCACAACAAGCAGCCACGAATCTTCCCTCAGCATCTCAAATTACCAGGCCATAAGTAGCTTCGTCACCATGTAACTGCATCAACGTTGCATTTGATGAAATTCATGGGAGGAGGGCACCGTGTATTAGAATTAAGAGATTGGCTAAACTCATGGCGGAATAAATTTATTTCAAAAGCGGGGAAGAAAATTTTGCTCAAAAGCATTGCTCAAGCCCTCCCAATTTTTACCATGTCAGTTTATTTGTTGCCGGTGAATGTGTGTGATAGTCTGGAAAGGTTAATGAATCGCTACTGGTGGGAAAATAGTGGCGCAACAAACAAAAGAATTTCTTGATTAAGCTTGTCCCGACTTTGTTTCCCGAAATGTGAAGGGGATTGGGCTTCAAAAAACTCATGACTTTAATCTAGCTCTTCTAGCGACAGCAGGGATGGTGGCTGATGGTGTCTCCGGATTCTCTAGTCAGTAGAGTTCTTAAAGCCAAATATTTCCCCTGCTACAATTTTTTTGGAGGCAGCGTTGGTAATAACCGAAGTTACATCTAGAGATTGATTTTAGCCGGGAAAGAAATTCTACAGAAGGAATGGCCCAAACGAATAGGAGATGATAAACACCACTCCTCATCTGGGGTGTACCTTGGCTAGCAGATAAAATTGAATCCTTTACTAACACACCTGGCGTTATGGATGCAGGTTTATGTTGAAGGAAGAGAGGTACAAATAACAAATTTAAAATGTCTATGAGGAAATTATTGTCTTCAAACTCCGGGGACCATGTCTGGTGCAATATAGCCATTCCTCATTTTTATCGTTCACTTAACCACATTGAAACGGAAGGACCAACATTGAAAACTTTTTAATAGTCAAGTGTCTAAATTGTTCAAATTAAAAATCAATGACTAATTGTGAAAAATCATGATAGTCGGAGGACCAATATTGGAATTAACTCCATTAGTTTGTTATTTTTAAATTTAATGGTTGACTCTTTACTATTTAAGATTAGTACTTATGACTTAACTTCTGGATTTTGGCTTATATCCTCATCCTAACAAGTAACAAGTGAGCACCTTTTTAAATGATGTAAATTGTTTTGTTTTATTTTTAATTTGTTAGCTGGCTTGCAAGCTTTGCTATAATATTATTTTTGCCAACCTAACTTATTAGTGATCACCTTTCAAAAACTTAAGTGGCTTGCTAGCCTAACTTTTATAGTTTTATTTTTTATTTTTTATTTTATTTTATATTATTTTATCATTATATTTATAATATAAAATGAAAGTGAGACTACTTTTGAAAGTGAAAGAGTATTGCAGGATATTGAGAAAATAATGAAAAATTTACAAATTTTATGATATAGAAATGGGATATACTTTTAAAAGTGAGTGAATATTGTAGGGATAAGGATAGCCTTAATCTTTAAATTAGTTTTCAAAATTTATCAATAAATGCACTCTATATATTATGCTAATTACATTCTATAAATGTGTTTAAGTGCACTTTAAATTTGAATTATTTATAAAAATGTCATTATTTCTTCTTTAATTATTTTTTATTTGTTCAATCTTCTCATATAAACGATTCTTGTTGGTTTTTAGTTCTTCCTTTGATGAGTGGTTGCCACGTGATAACACATGTCCTATACACAAAATGTGAATTAATCTCATCTATTCACATAGATTGGTCAAGACTTGAAAATTAAGAAAAAATATATGTTGTGATATTTCTTTAGTTACGACAATACATTTGAAAATGTTGGATAAGGCATCCCACAAAACAACCAAGGTTATGTAATACACTTTATTTTAGTTATGTTTCCTTCCAAACATTCCCCATTAGGGCTATGTGATTTGGAGGAAAACTCAATTTGGGGGGAAAGATAGATCAACGTAGAAGGGAAGGAAGGAAAATATATGTGAAATGACAGGTTTGCTCTCAGACTTAATATCCATTTGATAACAAACCTAATAGAGGACTACGTGTGGTTGTTTTAAAGTCGGGGGACCACACCTGATAATATGCTATATCCAGATGACCATTGAATGTATTAACTCACAATAATAATAATAATATAATAATAATAATAATAATAATAATATAAAAACACTGTAATTATGAAAATATCATCGCATTTTACTATTTTTTTCACTAATTTAAACCCTTGATTATCTAAGATGAATGAATGTGATTAATTATGCACTTTATACATAAGACATTTGTCTCATACAATTCTTCATTTTTTAAGATCACGAGTCGCGCAATTAACATATCGATCGATCAAATTCCTGTTTTCCTATACGCACAGGGATATTAGACCTTCCAATTTCTTAATTTCTTGAATTATTTTTCTGATATTCTTACACTATTGTTATATTTAAATCATGCTACGAACTAACTATGTTAAGCTAAGGCTCTTCTTTGGCAAGCTTATTTAGTAGTTTATAACTTATTTTAAGGCTACTAATAAACTATAAGCTCTGTCTGGTAATGTTCCCAAAATAAACTCCTAGCTTAAAATAAGAGTTTATTTTGGAACGCTACCTTAGGTAGCGTTTCAAAATAAGCTCCTACATTCTTAACTTTTTTTCCATCTTTATCCTTATTATTTTAAAGAAATGACATAATTTACCCTTCCCAATTAAAACTTTTTTCTCATTCTCCTTTATTCACAACTTTCACCACAATTATTATTATTATTATTATTATTATTATATTATTATTATTATTATTATTATTATTATTATTATTATTATTATTATTATTATTATTATTATTATTATTATTATGAGTTTGCAACAATATTACTACTCCATTATGAGATGCTAAGATCATGATTATGCTAATAGTTTTATTTTAAAATGTTAAATTTTTTAAAGACAAAATGTTATATTTTAATATGTAAACAAACTAATTTAAATTTTATGAAGATGTTCTTTTAGTCTTTTTACATTTATCAGCTTATCAAAAAGTTAATTTTACTAAAACACTTTCAATCATAACAGCTAGCTTAACAGTCTTCAGTTTTCAGCTCTGAGCTTATAGCTTTTCAACTTTCAACTCCTTTTCAGTTTTCAGCTCCTAGCTTATAGCTTTTCAGCTAGGTTTGCCAAAACAAAGCATAAGTCTCCGGGAGGCTATCGTCCGTCTTATTTATGGCTCTGTTTGGCAAACCTAGCTGAAAAGCTATAAGTTAGGAGCTGAAAGCTGAAAAACTATAAGCTCGGAGCTAAAACTGAAGAATTATTAAGCTAGCTGTTATGATTGAAAGTGTTTGGTAAATTGAGCTTTTTTGATAAGCTGATAAATGTAAAAAGACAAAAAAGACATATTCATAAAATTTAAATTAGTTTGTTTACATATTAAATTTAACATTTTATCTTAAAAAAATAACATTTTGAAATAAAACTATTACCATAATCATGATCGGGCATCTCATAATGAAGTAGCAATATTGTTGCAAATCTCATAATAATAATAATAATAAAATAATAATAATAATTGAGATAGTGAAAGTTATGGATAAAGAAGAAGAGAAAAGGGTTTTATTTGGAAAGAGTAAATTATGTCATTTCTTTAATGTAATAAGGATAAAGATGAAAAAGAAAGTTAGGAAGCTAGAGCTTATTTTGAGCTACTAATAAGCTATAAGCTCTGTTTGGTAATGTTTCCAAAATAAACTCCTAGCTTAAAATAAGAGCTTATTTTAAACGCTACTTTAGGTAGCGTTTCAAAATAAGCTCTAGCTTCCTAACCTTTTTTTTTTTTCATCTTTACGCCTTATTATTTTAAAGTAACTGACATTATTTGTTGAACCTATATGAATTAAAACCCTTTCTCTTCTCTATCTCAACTTTCATGTCAATCCCTTCCTTATCAGTTTCCCTGCTAAACAATTTATGGCTTGAAACTTTTAGTATATTATTATTATTATTATTATTTATTATTATTATTATATTATTTATTATTATTAATGTTATTTTAAATAGCAGCAATATGACTTCAATACTCAAATTGAACAAGAGCCGGCCAACGAAAATTTAAGTCACACCTCGTTATATCTAAAATTCAAGTAGTAATATCACTCCCATCGGACAAAAATTAATCACACCTCTATGGAGGATGAAAAGAGATTTCGCAACAATATTGCCTACATACATTATGTATGAACAGCTATATAGATCATGATCATGCTTAATTAGTTTTATCTTTAAAAAGTGTTTACTTCTTTTTTTGGAAGACGAAATATTAAAATGTGGTTGAAATATGTAAGCAACTAAATTTAAATTTTTATGAAAGTCGTTTTTCAGTCTTTTTTACATTTATTGCTTACCAAAGGGAAGGTTTATCTTTACCAAACACTTTCAATCAGTACCCAGGCCAGCTTAACATGCTTTTACAATTTTCAGCTCCGTAGCTTATGCTTTATTCAGCTTTCAGCCTCCTTTTTCCAAGCTACAATTTAATACCTTTTAGCTTATAGCTTTTTCAGCTTAGGTTTGTCCAAACAGACCTTTTTTAAGGTACGCGTTTTTCTAAAGATCATATACATATAAAAGTAAACACCTTTTTAATTATTATAAGCCTTTTAGCGAAAGGTGATCATGATCCGCTTGTTTATTTTTTGGATACACAAATCAAATTTAATCCGTAAGACAAATATTGGATGTGGCGAATTCTCTTTTATAACTTTCAATTCAGTATATTGTTAAAGAAATTGGATAGTGACTTATAATTTCGAGAGCTCGCTGGCCGGATATATAACTAGCTTGAATATTTAGATATTAGAGGTGCTGACTTAAATTCTTCGTTGGCGGGTAATATGTGTGTTTGGAGGAGATTAGAGAAGGATTGTAAAATGCCAGTTCTTTTTGAACGGAGCCGCCACGTCCATCCGATTCGGATTAACCCTCCAAATTATCAGCCGACAGATTAGATGAGCATTGTAATCCTACCGTCAAATATTATAAAATTGAAATTCAAAAGTAGAGAGGGAGGAGAGCGAGACAACGCAATATAAAAGACTTTGAGCTCTTCTATTCTCTTTCTTCTTCTTCTTCTTCATCTCAAAATCCCGTCCTTCCTTTCTCTCTCCGCCTATACATATATACACACACATATAAATATATACGGACATTTTGTGTGTATACGGCTGTGCTAAAATAGAGTTAAGATTTTGGAGCCAACATTCGGTGGGTTTTATTGCTTTTGAATCTGAGCTGTGCAATGATGGAGTTTTTGTAATCGAATTTGGATTTTGCTGAAATTTGGATTTGTTGGAGTTGGAGAAAATTATCGGTTCTTCGAGTTGAGAATCTGAGGAATTTGAGTTGTTGAATTTTTAAAATTTTTAATTTTATTTTATTTTATTTTGGTGGTGGATTGTTTTGTGGTTTTGAATGGAGAAAAGTGAGGGAGGGGATTTCCCTCGGAAACAGGCTCAAGTGGAGGTGGCTTCGACGGCTGCTGATGGTGCAGCGACGGCAGCGCCACCTATGGAAGCGGATTTCCCGACGAAGAAGCTGGCGAGGCAGCTGGATTTCACGGTGACTAGTGGCGGCGATGGCGGGGGAGGTGGGAATGCATCGGCGGCCGTTTCGCCGGATAATTCTCAGCGGATTGTACCGCATGCGGTGAAAACAACACAGCCGCACCTCACTGTGAAGGAAGGCCAGCCTCCACGATCACAATTGCCGCCACAACCACACTCACAGTCACAACAACATTTACTACTGATGCCGATGCAGCAGCCTTCAGCGCAATCTCCTCATCCTTCAATACGACCTCTGTAAGTCTCTTCAATTCAATCTCTTAGTCCTCTTCTGTTGAGTAAGTTTCAAATTTTTAGAAAAACCAAACCTTGGAGCTTAGATATACTTTACTGTTGGATAAGTTTAAGGGTTTATCAAGTAAAAATTTCAACTTTTTTCACAAATATGGCTTCTTATTCTTATTCTTTTTATTATTTTTAAAATTTTCTTATAAAATATAATTAGTGCATTGTTTGATTGAATAATGATAGTGGTTTCTACCTATTAGTATGTAGTGACATATTTTCATTTGAAACATGGATTAATGTCAACCAGTAATTAAGAGTTATGATTATATATTGCACACAAAAACTTCAAACTTTTGAATAATAGCAAGTTTTCATTTGATCACCAAAATATATTTGAAATTGTACCAGAGATAATTGGAAGTTGTACCCAGCAAGTTACTATGGGAGTTTGACCAGTTGCTTATTTGGCAAGGTCATTAATAAGTTTGGTGTCCAATGTGAGTGCTAGCTATATTATTTGTTTTAAAGTATTGAATAATTTCCAATTCCCCTGTTAATCTGGATTAAATACTTGAGAGGCTTAGTTATTTTTCTGGTGGTCCAATTGCAAACAAAAAAAAAAAAGAGGATTCTTTGAGCATGTTTGAATTTACCTTGAATATTTTACGTGTAATCATATTCCTTTTTGCTAACCCAACTAGTTTTGGTTAGCTATTCGCTTTTCCCAATTTAATTATAATATTTCACCAAAGTTATGAAATCACATGAATATCCTTCAAGAGATTGAAAATAACACCATAAACACCATAAAAGAATTTAGTGTGAGTCTACTTTCAGAATTCGCGTGGTGTTCTCTGTCTCACTCTCACCCTCTATTTGATTTTTCTTTTTATTTTTTAAATTTCTATGCTCAAGTATAGGAAAGGGAGAAGAGTAAGTGCTATATACATCTTCCTGCAGAAGTTTCTAATGATAAATGGAATGATAAATTATATTTTTCCTTCTAACAGTTAAACTAATTGCTAGAAAAATATACAGGTTGACATGCTACCAGTGACAATTCTGGAATCTTTTGAGTTATTAAGCATTCTTTTGTACACAGCTTTTGGATTCATAGTTTTTAAACAAACTGTGGACTTTTGTGCCCATTATGTAATAATACTTTCTTTTATTTTTCAGGAAACCAGAATCACCAAGAGTTCGGCCTAGGCAAAGTGCTAGTGAAATAAAAGATGGTACTCCAAAGAAGCAAAAGCAGTGTAACTGCAAACACTCTCGATGTTTGAAGTTGTTAGTTTCTGGCTCTCTTCATGCACTTTTCATAAGAATAATTGCTTGTGGATAAGGTTAATGATGCATGAAATGAGTTTGATAGACTTGATAGAACATATGGACTTGTAGCTAAGCTGTTAGCCTAGTAAGGCCTAAAATGCTTACCCAAGTATGAATGATGTTCTTGAAATTAATATTGCAATTCTAATGGTGGAGGAAATGATCAAATGTGATGTGAATTAAGAAATAAATAAATCTTTGAGCCGCCATCTACGTTATGTCTGCTTCAATTTTTGGCGCTTAACACAGAACTGCTTATGTGCCATCTACTTCTCTAATCATTTACCTCAAACTTTTATGAATTGTATGTGCTTTATATAGTCATGTATTTGTGTCAGATATTGCGAATGCTTTGCATCTGGTATCTATTGTGATGGGTGCAACTGTGTAAACTGTCACAATAATGTTGACAATGAAGCTGCAAGGCGAGAAGCTGTTGAAGCTACTTTGGAGCGTAATCCAAATGCATTTAGGCCTAAAATTGCTAGCAGTCCCCATGGAGTTCGGGACAGTAAGGTACTTCCAAAAGGCCCAAAACTGGAATTAATTGGTAATTAATTTGGAAATTTCTATTACATTATGCAATTTTTTTTCTTCTAATTATGCTTTGCTGTTAAAATTTTAGGAGGAAACTGGGGACGGTATAATCTTGGGAAAACATAATAAAGGATGTCATTGCAAGAAATCTGGGTGCCTTAAAAAGTATTGTGAATGTTTCCAAGCCAACATTCTCTGTTCAGAAAATTGTAAATGTATGGACTGCAAAAATTTTGAAGGAAGTGAAGAGAGGCAGGCACTCTTCCGTGGAGATCATGCCAACAACATTGCATATCTTCAGCAGGCGGCAAATGCTGCAATAACTGGTGCCATTGGAACCTCTGGTTATGGATCTCCTCCAGTAGCCAAGAAAAGAAAGGGCCAGGAGTTATATTTTGGGCCAACAATGAAAATCCCTGTTCATGCGCTTGGGCAGTTCCCACAGGTGATTAATGGCTTTTTCTACTGGGTGTTTGATGGAATGCCAAAATTACATTTTTCTTTGTAAATTAGAATTTTGACTGAATACATTGTTGTCTGTTGTCTGGGAAATAAGCTTGCTTTTTTTGACATTTTACAGAGCAACCATATTAAAGCTTCTGTTCAACCTGCTTCGGTGGCTTCAATTCCCAGTTCTCATGCTGGTAATGCAGCAGCATTGGGCCCTTCAAAATTCACTTACAGGTACAAGAAATTGCGCCCAAACCCTTTGAAGCTTTCCTGCTTTCCAGTAGACTAACTATTTCAATTCCTCTGTATTACTGAAGGTCCCTAATGGCAGACATCATCCAACCACAGGACGTGATGGATGTTTGTTCATTCTTGGTCTCATGTTCAAGAGAAGCTGCTAAGATGCTTGCAGGTAGATGCATATGCAGACCAAAATGATTTGAGAATCTATTTCCATTTCTGTTGTTTAAAAAATAGTTTAAGTATTCCATTCATCTTTCATTTTTTTTTTTCACCTTCTCTATTTTCATAAAAATTATTTTGTAGAACTAAAGATCTTGACTCACTCTCTTCTTGCTTCTCCATCCTCCGTTATTTTCCTCTATTTTATCTTCCATCCTTTTACACCCACTACTACTCCTCCTATCACAACTTGTTTTAATGCCTTCAGATGAAAATGATGCAAGAACGAAGCAAGCAGAAGAGCATAGAGAAACATCAAGTACCTCATCTCAAGAGAGGTTAGGGGTTTCGAAAGATTCTCTTGGAAAGGATTTACCTGGTTATAGCTCCAGTGAAAACTGTGTTGAAAAAGCAAGTTCAGATGAGCCCGACGTAGATGGCACTCATATGTCAGAAGGAAGGCCAGTGTCTCCAGGAACACTGGCACTGATGTGTGATGAACAGGAAACCTCCCCCGATGAAATAAACCTTGGCAGTAATATGTCTTCCCAGTTGCGACGTGGGCGAAGCATGACAGAAGCGTATGCAAAGCAGGAGAACATTGTTTTGACAAAATTTCGTGATTGCCTTAACAGGCTTATTACATTTGGAGAAATAAAAGGCAAGTTTCAATTTCTTATGATTTATGTAGTTCAAGCTACTTTACTATTTCAGTAAGTAAAAAATCTGTGTACCTTTGTTTATTGTAGAATCACGATGTTCTTCAATGGCACGGGCTTCAGAGTCAGATTACCGGAAAGGCATAATCAACAACGCATCTACAGTCACTGAAACACAAAACCAAAAGGAACCCTACAGCAATGGTAAGTCTGTTGTTCCATCGCCATCAAGAACATCTCAAATGGTTACTTCTGCGAATGCTGGTAGTGTTAATAGTAGTAGACCAAAAGGTTCATCCCCTGGAGAACACTGATGAGGAACTGCATAATGTGAAAATATAACAGTAGAGATAACTATAGGTCGAGATTTCCCCAATAATGCTGCTGATGCATCTTTGTACTTCAGGCCATTGCTCTTCCTTGTGCCTTTTTTTGGATGCAGCAGTGAGATTATTTTAGAGTGGGAACTAACCACTTATAGAGGATTCTTAGTTTCTTACATTCTTCATTGGCTATAATATGATCGAAAGTTTTCCAATCGTGTTTTGTTTTCTTAATCACTTTTGATTACAGTTTAGAATAAATTTACAGCGGAAACTTGAGGGTGTGTACGAGATAAATCTATTCTCTCCTTCTTCTCCGGCATCGGAAGCTTTCTGGATGCTATCGCTATTCATATTAGAGGAAGGCGACCGCTGCCTTCTTCAGATCTGAAGAAGGCTGCCGGCGGCGATATGACGGTGACAAAATGGAAAAAGTTTTAGTTAAAGCAAAGGTAGACAGACATCGTTTTGAATTGGGTCAGCAAGACAGCAACTTCTTTTCATATTTCAGATCCATTTACAAATTAAACATCCACAACGAGCTAACTTCGTATGAACCATATCAATATTCATCATACATAATATAAATGAAAAAAAGACCATATATGTCTTACACATTATTATCAACCAGTATGGTTACATCCTCATTAATATCAGTTGTTATAGTACCAATTGTTGCAGTGTGAAATTCAGTGTGACTTTCGTCATTGCTATGTTGTTGTGATGTGAATGTTTGAGAGCTGGAAATTTTGAGAGACCAAGGTGTATTAAATTTTTAAACCCAATAAACAAATTAGGATAGAAAGAAAATAGCAAAATGATGGGATATATGGACGAGAACATTATTTGAGGGAAAATGACCAATGCAAGAATGGAAATCATAGAGATGGCTGAGAAGCGTTGATGTTGGACTTTAAATTTAAGAGGGCGAGTAGAGTGAATTGTAAAAGAGAAGAAAGAAACTGCAAAGAGTATGAAGAGTAGGAACCAAATTTTTGTAGGTGTGAAATTTTGGAGTAAATGGAATGGATCCCATTCTTCCATTGTTGAGGCTATGAAGGACTTCAGGGTGTTAGCAAGGAAGAAGAGAATGATTTTAAGGTTGAAGGGTTGCCATATTTGATTTTCTTTTAACACGATTTTGGGGTTTTGGTAAGAAAGAGGGAAATGATTTTATGTTTTAGTTTTCTTTGTTCATTCTTGGATTTTTATAGACCCGTTGTATATGTCTTCTCTGCATACAAGTCACTCTCGTGAGAGTTGTATATGTGTTCTCTGCATACAAGTCACTCTCTTGAGAGTGACATATTGAGCAGTATGTAAGGGATTATCAGTATGTCAAATATGGCCCTTACATACTGTGATACTGATATGTCAAATATGGCCCTTACATACTGCTCAATATGTTACTCTTGTATGCGGGAGAAGGGAAATGCAATATGAGTGACACTTTATTACATACTTTCTTTATAAACTGATCTATTGTAAGGTAATTTTTCAATACAGGATAAAATATTACGGAGTAATACTTTTTTTTTTTTTTTTGATAAGTATTACGGAGTAATACATTTACCCTTTTCTTTATAAATATATTTTAATTTTTTTTTTTTCATACACCCACAAATCATTTTGAGAATGTAAATATACAAAATTAATCTCCTTATATCAAAGAATCCAAATAAAATTATATTTAAATAAAAATTGTAACAAATAACCTTCTTCTTTTTATGTCCTGACGACTTATAACTCAATTATTTATTTATTTTTTGGTGTTAATCACACATTGTGGTCCGAGTCTTTCACTATCCGTCTAACGGTCCAGGTCCACCCAGTTCGTTTTGGGAGGCACAGAAAGCTGGCCCAAAGGGGATCATCACTTGTGGAAATTGAACCCGGGTTATCCCGAAATTCTCCCCCACAAAGAGAGCTCATTTGCCACTTGAACTACCCTGTTGGGTTAATGCACATACTCATCAAAGAAATATTGGAATGAATTTTTTCACCAAAATTAAATTTGCTTTAACTGATTTATTCCAAGAGTGTGTAATATAATTAAACTGATTGACTCTTTACATAAGAATAAGTATTTTCTATATGTTTGCGGTTTTATTAATTTATAGGTGCTATATAGAAATAAAAACTTGAATTTCAGTGAGAAATATGAATCAATATGATCCATTCATTTAGATGATCAACCGGTAAAAAAAAAATTAAGATCAATTTCATAAATATTATAAATTTTTATGAAATTAAAACTTTTTAAAATTTGTAATATTTATTAAAGTAACATCATCACTTTATGAATTACTCTCTAGTAATTTAGGGAAAATAATTCTACTTTCTCTCTCTAACTTTGCTTTCTCTCCAATTTTCGTCTGCCCCCAAAGAAGTAAAGTCACTACGACATGGTGTTGCTAGTCGACGCTCTGATGGAGTGTTGAGCCGGCGGTGCCATTAGTAGACTCCATCTCCCATTAAATATTATCTTTTCTGTTAATTTCTGTTAATTTACCGTTAACTTACTCATTGATTTCAATAAGAAAGGTCTTAGGTTCGAATCTCATCCCAATCATATTAACTACTTTGAGAGATTTGTTGACAAAGAGAGCATTCAAATCACACAACAAATTGAAGTGAGAAACTAACTCGCAATGCCCTTAATCAGCAGTTAGCGGTTAGCAGATTATATTAGCGAATTATATCAACGGTGGGTAAAAAAAGAGTTAATTTCATCAGAAGTCCCTTGTCTTTGGTGGCAATTCCAAATTTAGTCCCAAATTATCGTTTTTGCCATTTAACATTTCAAACTATTATTTTTTGGACACTTTTAGTCATTCTCATGACTTTTTTTTTTTATTTTTAGTAAGAAATTTTGACTTTTCATATTTTTCTTTTGTTACTTTTCTAGTTTCAACCGTTTAATTGGTTTAGAACTTTAAGTAACCTCTAATTTTAAGTAATCATATTTTTCAACCCATTTTTAGTAAAGTCCTAAACCAATTAAACCAATTCAAACTAGAAAAATCAAAATATATATCCACAGCTACCAAAAATCTGAAATCTCTAAATCTCTAAATTTCTCTAAATGGGCATGCTGCTATGTGCCTATTTTCACACAAAAACAAAGCCCGATTCCTAAGATTTTTTCACTGAGGTTTTCTTGAGTTGCGAGCTTCTAAAAGATTTGAGATGCTACAGTGGAAAAAACCAACAAAAAAAACCATCTTAAAGTTGAGTATTAAATTTCACAAATTCATAACAACTCAAAAGACAATACAATACATATTATTAATTCACTTTATTTCTATCAATACAATAATACAAAATTCCAAACAAACATTACGAATAAATTTTACAAATTCCATAGTGAAATGCTAACTTCGTATAAATCATATCAATATTCATACATAATATGAAAAAAGACCATGTATGTAGTTACACATTATTATCGCCCATAATGATCACATCATCATTAATATCGACTGTTGTGGTGTCAACTATTGCAGCGTTGACTCCAATGATGAAAGTTGGAAGTTTCGAAAGATTAAGGTGTACTAAATTTTTAAACTCAATAAACAAATTAGGACAGAAAGAGAATATCAAAATGATGGGATATATGAACCAGAACATTATATTGAAGGGAAAATGATCAATGCAAGAATGGAAATCATAGAGATTTTGAGAATGTTGAGGTTGGACTCTAATTAAAAGGATTAGTAAAGTGAATTGTGAAAGAGATGAAGAAAATGTGAAAAGTAAGGAGAGTAAGAACCAAAGTTCTCATAGGTGGAAATTTTCGAGTAAATGGAAGGATCCCATTCTTTTCATTGTTGAAGTTGTTGAATGACTTCAAGTGTTAAGAGAGGAAGAAAGGATGAGTTTAATGTCGAAGATTGCAATCCAAGTTATTTTATTCTCGATATGTAAAAGAAGGAATGGTAGTAGTTATGGAGTTTTTATAGCGACAGGCGCTGCAATTTTGGTGATAAATTTCTCGTAACTATAGGTTTCGGGTTTTTCGACAGGACTGATATGGTAGATTGACAGAAAAGCGATCTTTTCGTGAAATGGCTGGTTTGTTTTCGACAGATGAAAGCGACGCATTTGGGTTTTTTAGAACGTTATGTGATATATACAGTGTTCGGCCCGGCTGGTTCTCGACAAATGATTGACCAGAAACACGCATTTTTGTGATAAATGCGGGCTGGGTTTCCTACAAATGAAACGACGTAAATATTGAGGTTTGTTGACTATTCGACCAGAATAGAAAAAAAACGACGACATTTAGAGATATAATAGACGTAGGTAAGAGTGTTCGGCTTGGGTTTTTTTCGACAAATAGAAATGACCAAGAAGTAAGGAAATACCAAATTAAATAGCTGGTTCACCTTAAAATATATACATAATAAATTTTAAATTATATATATTATATAAATTTTTGGAGCTCTATAGCTCCCAATATTATAACTGAATATTCACGATTTATATCTTTACAATACAAATTACATTACATCAAATATTCACACATTACAATAAACATCATAAATATGAAATTATTAAATAATCATATAATAAGTTAATAAAAAAATAATATAAGGATCTATATTAAAAAACATATACTATATAATTAAACATATAACAAAACTGAATATAATACTACTAAGATCTATGTATTTCAAGATATTCAATATATTTTATATAGTAATATTGTCTAATATCAATAATATAAAAAAAAAAAGACTAAAGGTGTACATCGTCTCGCACACACTAAATGACAAATTCTGATTAATTCATAAAACAGTCCACAATAAGACATAATTAAAATAAATGATATTATAAAAGGACAACATAAATCAATCTATATTTATATAAATTCGTCTAAAACCTTTTCTACAGTTTCCACAGGTTACGAATACGATATATGCTGACATAGAATTTTTTATTTAGTTTATATTTGGTATTTCTTCTACGTTCGCTTCGTATTTATAATTTTGTTATCGTGTTTTTTTTTTTTTTAATAAAAAAGGAACACAAATAGCTCCATGAAACAAAGTCTGCGATATTACATATTGCTTTCTATGTAAAATTATAACCGATCATGCTGCTCTGCGGACGTTTGGTATCGGAGAAATGAGCAAGCAAAAACACAGAGCAGAAACCCTATAAAGATTATATAAAAGAAAAAAGGAATATACGAAAAAAATTAAATAAAAGAAGAATAACAAAATAACAAAAAAAAAACCAACTAACAAAAATTATCATATCAAACAATAATATAAATATAAAAAGAAAATGTAGGACACCTGTAAAAAGTTCCTAGATGGAAAAAAATTATACGTTTATGCTCTCAAATATCACTTCATTAAAGATCATGGTGGCGAATAACTCCAGAATGTTCATGAATGCGATGACACTTTAGCAAAAAAAAAATCATTATCTGTCGAATATAACACCTCGGACTCTCCACCTTGCAACGTGGACCCCCGATTAATGACATAACATCCAAACTGAAATTTTTTGTCGTCTTCGCTTGCGTAATGAATGTCGCTCCATATTAACGCCCTATCACCTGTTCTCGTTTTCTTCTTTTTTTTTTTTTTTTTTTTTTTTTTCTTTGAAACAAACGACATTGCATTAACAGATTAAACCAAATTAGAATACAGCTTCGGCTGGAACGATCTCAACGATCTAGTTAGACAAGACCAATCGCACCTTACCAATCATGGCAACATGGTTCGCTGACCTCTTGACATGGCAACGACCTAGCTTTCAAGTCATCCACAGCATACACCGACATTGCTTTACAACCAAACCTACCATAAGATTTTGTCCAACTAGATGAATTAAAAGCGGAAACAAAAATGTCCAAGACTAATCTGACTCAATAACAATATTAACTAAATTATTGTCAAATAATTCTTCATGTGCACGCAATATTTACCATTCTTTTTTTTTTACCTTAAAATTATCTTTTGGCATGTAAAATACTAAAATTAAATCTGCTATATCTGAGAATTCAATTTGCTATCTAATAAATACTCAACAACTTTCTTAAATTTTGTCTAAATATGACTATTCGTTAAAAAATAATTGGAATGCATTCTTTCACTAGAATTATATTACACATTTACACCTAGTGTATTTGATTTCATAATATTTTTATAGCTAAAGTGCAATTTGCAAGCACACTGGCAAATTATACTGTGGACCGTGGTCCGCAATGCATTGTGGTCCATGCATTAAATATGCACTGTAATTTCATTTCAATAAACTACAATATCATTTTAATATATAACAGTTCCACTGGACAATATACACTTAAATATGTTAAATTGTTATTTAGTTTCATTTTATATACACTGTACTTTCATTTGGTAATATAATAAAAATAATACGAGAGGCATTGTCAGTTTAGATAAACTATAGTATTTACTGATTTAGACCATGGTCCACATAGCTTTATGGATCGCGGTCCACAGTATAATTGTTGAAGCACACTAGTACAGTAGTACGGGTAATGATCATACTTATAACTAAAGAAATATCATAAAAATATCAAAATATCAAATAAGTCTTCGAAATATATTACTTAAATTGTGCAATTTAACACTTGAACATTAAAAAGTTTAATTGAACCATCCAACTCATTTAAAATTTTATAATTAACACCATCTAACTCGTTAATTACTTAGGGTGTTTGGTTGACATGAATTGGGTTGGAATTGAATTGCAATTCAATGAAATGATAAATTACATTGTTTGGTTGTAGGGAATTGCAATTCCCTCAATTCATTGAATTGCAATTCATAGGTCCCCTATGAATTGCAATTCAATGAATTCAAAGGGAAAGGGATGGAAAAGACATATTTATCCTTGAATGTTATTATTAAAATTATTACACACCAATGGTATTTTAGTCTTTATATCACTTATTCCGTTTTCATTATTCCTTCCTACCAAACAATGTAATTGTAATTCCTACTTTATTCTAGTCCCACCGAATTACAATTCATTTCCCCTTAATTCCTTCCTTCCAACCAATATAACTAATAAAATTATTTCTCTTAATTAATTTATTGATAATGAATATTTTTTTTAATAAAACATTGTAGGGACAACGTAGCGAATATAATCAATTGATGAATTTGAATGTAAAGAATTTTTATATTGGAGAAAAATAAAGACAATATAACTAATGAAATTATTTCTCTTATTTAATTTATTGATAATGAATAATTTTTTTGAATAAAGACATTGTAGAAACAAATTCTAAATTAAAGAAATGCATATGTATTATTTTTTGTTGTAGCTACTAATTATTATTCTACAATTCTAATAACTCTACCAATATCTATAAGCGGTCCATACCATATTGGTCTTTTAACTGAAAAAAAAGTCTGTAGTCATTGTTCTCTTTAAATGACATGTTCTATTATTTTGTTTTAAATCTTTCTTTTACTGATAACTCTTATTACCCTCTCATTTCATTATTTCTTTCCTTAAATACTAATTGTTAGTATAAATTTAGTACCGACTTGACGGTAATCTGCTGGACTCGAGCTCGGATCCATGGGCATTGATGCACCACATGGACCAACGCAAAGTCCAGTAAAACTTCAACAGGTGCCACCTTTACGCCATACTGAAGCACATTGATGAGAATTATAGTTAGGCCTCCCATCTTATGTCCATGTTTTACTTAGGCACTTTTGTATACAATATGCCTCCCTCAGCTCAGCAAATGCAACTATAATTTCTAGACTAAAACACTTAGCAATACACAAACCGTTATTATATAATATATTTCCGGTAACATATTTACTCGTCATCTGTGCTTCATTGAAGCCTATCCCACACTCAAGCAGCAGGCAAACGACACCTCATTCTCTTTTCTTCAACTCAAGCTTTGAAGAAGGTGTCCCACCAAACCCCCACGGTCCGAACGCCTGAACAATGCAATGCCTCGGTGACCGCCTCGGACCACTCACCAACATCGCGGAGGGGAAATCCGAGAACAGTAAAGCGTCCAAAACGGTCCGAGGGGCTGAACCCGGGCAAAACATTCAAAGCCCGTCCATAGTGGAGCGCTAAAATCCGCCTTATCTGGCTTGAATGTGCTGGCCGCCTGCATGCAAAGCCGCAGTTATTTCTGTAATTAAAAAAAATTTTTATGTACTCCGTAGTTAATCATTACATACTCGTGTTATGTCGTAATATATAAAATATGACAGGCTGAATGCCACTAACATATGTATTAAATACTCGTACCTACATATTAAAAC
>VALG01001612.1:0-13493 GCA_009835305.1 Ipomoea purpurea
GATTCCCATTAACAAAGCATTGCCACCGAAGGCATTTCGTGTAGCATTGTTGAAAGGAATGAGCGTATATTGCGAAACTGTTAACATTATGTTAAGATGGGTGTTTAAAAATTTGATACTTAGAGCTCAATACCCCTTCGTTCTGTTTAAAGTATCCTGTTTTAGTTTATGAAGTATATTATACATGCAATGTTTTTATGTTAATATCAAAAGGATTTGTCTTTGATAAAGACATTATCGTGGACCCATTATGAAAAGTTCATTATGAATCATATTGAAGTTTGAAATTAATATTGTGATACATGGAAGGGTACTGCGTTAAATTAGTGACGTATTACGCCATGATTCTTATTAATTTTCTAACTTAATGATTAATTTATGGTTCTGACCAATTTAATGCAGGATTAGGGTATAACCTAAAAAATGGCCCAATATTATTTTCACGTTTATTATAATTTATGGTTATGAGCCAAGTGGGAGAATGTTGGAATATTTATTATTCCATTATTTTGTCGCTCCCTAATTATGATAAATATCCCATTTTGAATTTATAATTATCTAATATTACTATTGGTCAGTTAGAAGATAGATAGCAGTTTAACTGCTCATTCATCAGGTAATTGCGTTGATGGAACGTCAAGTTATATTATTTCATCACAGACTCTGGTCCTCTCCCCAACCTTCAGAAAACAAAAAAAAGTCTCTCTCCATCAGAGTTCTTAGAGGAAAGGAGTTGAAGGTCTGGAGGGAGAAATCAAGTCTCTAGTTCAAGCAATTCACGGGAACAACAATGGAGCCAGGTATGTTCCAATTTTTATCGTATGTGAAATCTGTGTTCTGAAGATCTGGATTTTAGGATTAATTTACATTTAGACATTGGGTGCATACTTTATAAGCTTAAGGTGCAAAAGTTTAAATCGTTTAAGTGTAAACTTTAAATATTTTACTTTCTACTGTAAGGTAACTAACTTTGCACCTGGGTTGGCATAGAGTTAGTCGTACGGTGGCATACATTTTAATATCAGGTGTTATACATTTGGAACTACATGTGCATAACAATGAACTAATATGCTACTTTGAAACTAAAAGAACAATACAAGTGCATAAAACTACCCCCCCCCCCCCCCACCTTTTTTTTTTTTTTGTAAATTTTCTATTCATTCTGGATAGTTGAATCTAGATTAGATTAATGGCTCAAATTTCACTTTATTTTTCACCTGAGTATTTCCTTAGTGGCGTGACCTTCCCCACACACACACAGACAAACACATATAATAGTAGAGAGAGAGAGTTAGGTTCAAGTCACGTGTCCTTGGTGCAGTGCGGCGGTAAAATAGTTCAACAAATATACATCCATCAACCTTAGGAAAATGCACCACAAAAAACAGCACATAATTAAGTACAACATCACCAAAAGCACACCATTATTTGTGAGTAAAACACCATACAATGTTCGGAAATACACATCATTGAGGTGGTGAGTTATACTAAGATATTTTTTTGGTCTGTTGTGTAATTTTTTGAGTCGTTTTTTTTTCATTTTCAATTATACGTGTATTTCCCTTACACTGTCATTTTTTTTAACAACTGTCGGTAGTTGTATATATACCATATATATATTTATATTATATATATACTAATATATATATATTTATAATGCTTTGGATTACATGAGAACAACACCACCCGAAACAATTAGAACAAATCTCAGAACCTATGAATTTTCCAATTCTATAATAACTAAATAGTGCGAACGGGGTAAATTTTATAAAATCAATTTTAAAACTAAATTTAAATCTATACCGTAAATGCTAAATGACTAAATATAAGTGAACCACTAAATCAAATATAAATAACCAGGACTATGTGGTCTAATGGTACCCGGGTTGGACTTCCCATTTGAGATTGTGAAGTGCGAGGCTCGGGAGCGTTATTGGCTCTCTGTGTTTTCAGTAGGTTGAATGAATGTATTTTTATGTTAATTTAGATTTTCTACACTGTATAGAGCTAGTAACATTCAAAAAAAAAAAAAATCAAATAAAATAAAAAAACCAGCTGAAACTCTAAAATTGGAAGCATAAGTCCATGTAACTTCTGCATTTTTACAAGTACAATCTTTTTAATACTAAATGTGCAAAATGTTAGTACTAAATGTGCAAACCTGAAAAATTATAAAAATTGCATACTTTTGGTAGTCAACTTTGCATAATAAATAGTTGGTGATAATTACGAAAAATTCATCGTATTTAAAAATATTTAAGAAAAAAAAATTAGATTTGATCTTTCCAATTTTCTAACAGTATTGGCTCCCTTGTTTCGAGTTGTATCCACCGGGACTGTAAAACCAGCTACAAAGGTTATGGTTTAATATCAATGTAGCAACGATGGTCATTGTTTTGCTTATTTGTAGCATACCATTAACCTAGGGGAATGCATGGTACAAACGAAGGTAAGGAAGCAAGGAGTACAACAAGGAAAATATGTGCAAAAAAATAAAGGAAACTATACAAGTAAAGATGGAGTGAATTGTAATTCATATCCCTTTCTGGTGTGTGTAGTGAATCAACCTAAGAGTTCAACTAGTGGTGAAGGAGTCTATGTGAGATGACTTCCAAATACCGTTCACCTCTCGGTCTACTAGACATTTCCTTGGTATGGTCACCTTTAAGTGATAATACCTAAGGAGCATTTCAACAAACATCTTGTCTACATCTCATTCCCAACTAGGCCTCTCGGAACTTAAAGAATGAAATGCAAGGGGAGCTTAGGATTAAGCTACAATCTCTTGTTAGCTTAATCCTTCCTCAAACCTCATGTATATGGTGCACTCACATACAATGAGTCCATACAAAGTCCTCTTACAAAAAAACAACTAGCCACAAATACCTAGATCAATACACATTCAACACAAGAGAATAGGTTCACAATTCACAAAAAAGATTCTAGCCAAGCATCATTGTCTAGATTGCATTATAAACACAATTAAGCAAAGGTAATACAAATACAAATGGAATTGCAGATGAAAAGTATAAGAGATTACCAAGCTAATTGCTACAATCCACTAGATAACAAGAGAACACTCAATCATGGAGGTAGAGTTGTCAATTCTTATCAATCCTTAAACATCTCTTGCTTGAAGGGGATTTGAGAAGAGCTTGATCTAGAAGATGCCTAATCTAGAGAGAGAAATATCTAATCTACAAAACTCTAATTGGAATATGAAATGAAAAAATGGTTGACAATCCCGCCACAAGCACTTGCTTAAATCCTGAAATTTCGACCAAGTGCACCATCCACAAGTCCCATTTTCGTGGGACTTTCTGGTCCTAATCCACGCACGGTCCCACGCGCGTGGGATGTGGTGCGTGGATGGGAACAATATGTATGAAAGTTGTAGCTCTTGAATTACCATTCGAGTGCACTTGAATCACCTCTTTTGGACAATCCTAGCTCAAGATATGCTCAAATTATCGAACTGTCGCCGGAATGCCCTTCTTTAAGCTCAAATCCTTCAAAACACTAAAGTGCACAAGTTTATATGTGTTTGCAACACATTAGCACATTTCATAGCATTTTGCACTATAAATCATCCACAAAGTACTTAAATTAATCACAACACAACTTAATGACCCCTAAAAGGTGGTATCTTTGGCACTTATCAATATTGTAAGCCTAATTTTGAAAACATTATTTTCATGCAGCATTGAGAAGTTTTCCTGATATATTTGTCACTATGAAGTAATGCAATGATGAAATTTAATTAGATTATAATATAATTGATTATGGTTCATATCAAATTTTATGTATACCTAACTGTGTTGAGGACATTTCACAAAATGCTATGAACGAATATGAGGAAAAATAAAAGTTATTCACACGATATGAGCAACTAAGTGATGAGTAAAGAAATGATATCTTTCATATTTATACATTCAGAAATTAAGAGACTAGTAGGGAATGCAAGATTTTGACTTGTTTTAAAATTTCAATTGTATATTGATGAATAAATCTTGTCAAGCATATAAATAATATGTATATATTTTTTAGCAATATCGTATACGTACCAACTTGTAAGAATATATATATATATATATATATCACTCCAGAGAGATTCTCTCTCTTAGTGAAATAATATTAGTGAAATAATATTTGTTTTACTATTTACATTTCCCGACCACTAAAAGTGGTTGGAAATGTCGATGCCTCCAATTTTCCGACCACCAGGTGGTCGGAAAAATCAAAGTAGCACAACTTTTCTATGCGACGAATTTTTTTGACGTCACTACTTTTGTGGACGGTATTTTCAACTAGTGTATCGGGTTGTCGAAAATACCGACGAGCGTTTTTCCGAATCTCAAAAGTGGTCCAAACAGTGATTTTTGACCGATTTTGGTGATTTTCGACCACTTTTTGAAGGTCGGAAAATTACTTATTTCCAGCAGTACGTGGTATTGGATAAGTCTTCACTTGTTAGGCAGATTCTCACCTAAACTTCCCCTTTAAAAAGTGAGTATTGATCTCAATCGTCATCATGGTTCATCAATTGTAGTGTTTTAGTTTTAGGGTTTTTTTTTTTAAAAAAAATATGAAGTCAATTTTATAATTATTAGAAGATTTCAGTTTGCAATATTTATAAAAGGGATGAGTCATGATTTATTTTGTTATATTTTGATTTGGTTAATAAAAGGAATGGGTCATGATTTTTATTTTTTTTCATTCATTTTTCTTCATCAAAAAAATTTAAACAATTATATATTTTGTTGTCATGGAGCGTCGCAACGTGCAACACATTATTTCCATTTAGCACAACTTGACAATTCTCAGGTTAACACTATCCCTGCAAACATCTCCCACCCTCAAAAATGGATCCCGCTTTCACATCATCATATTTACAAATCATCTACTATTCACACAACATCCCTACAAATCTAATCAAATTTGCAAAACTAGGCTCCACATCTTAAAATAATATTATTAATTATAAAATGTAAAGAAAAGAAATAAAAAACAAAAAAATATAAAAGCTTCCGCGGCAGCTTTGCAGGGCTTTGCAAATTTGCAAAGCCCTTAACTATAAAAAAAAAATGATGATGTGGCTAATCCACATCACCTTGTCAATCCCTTCTTTGGCTGAGATGTGGACAACCTCACTCCTTCCGCCGTCATCTGCCAGGGGGCCTTTAAATAATCTTCAATCCAAAGTTGCCTACCGCTCCATACAAAGTCGGCTTCATAAGAGGAAGAGTTAATTCCAGCAATGGTCCTCTGATTATTGCATTTTCCAAAATTGGGCTTTGTCTTTAATTTGGACGAAATAGACCCTTGACTATTATATTTGTTCCACCATTGACCTTCCGTTATCTATCCGTTTGTTAGCCGTGAGTTTAGGGTCAAAATCATCTTTTCATTAGCTTGGTCTCTTCTTCTTCCTCCATTGATGCGTCAAAGACGTGCTTACAGACGGTGGAGATTGGAAACACAGGCTAGTGTTTTACCCTGTAATTTCCAAAAATATAGGTAACAGAATTTACTCCAATTATGTTAACCCATTGGATTAAACAACTAAATAATCTATTGGAAACATTATCAAGAAACTCCAAAGACTTGAATTTGTAAGCAAAAACAAATGAATAACCAGAAACTGAACAGTTCTTACCGACCAAATGAGTACCATCCAAAATGGTATCAAAGGTCATGGCTTGAATCATAAACAACGACTCAATTCCCTTAGCTTTCAAAGCCTCTCTGAGAGGCTTTGAAATTCGGAAATTGGTAATCGCGTTCGGATCCTCATCCTCGTCACTACCAACCGCCTCCATCAACTTGGCCTTCTTTATCTTTTCCGCCTTGAAGTTCACCGCCACCGGCTCAACCAACTCGGAGCTGGTCTCGCTCCCCTGCTCATCGCCGCTATCAATCTCGGCAGCCTTCCGCTTCTTCTCCTTCTTCTTACTCAGCTTCTTCTCCACCGAGCTCTCCTCGGGATCAGACTCCGAATCAACCTTACTATGCTTTGACTTCTTCTTTCAAGTCTAGGGTTTCAGCAGCTCGTTTTGGAGTCTTCTCCCCTTCGTCTTTTTCAGTTTTGAGGCTTCAGAGGCCATGGCTTCAGCAACAATGACGGAAGGCATTGTAGGTTTATGTATATACCTGTGTGTAAGGGAAGGGAAGTTGGCGTATTGAGAGAGAGAGAGAGAGGCAATGGTGGCTCTCCTGCTGTGAGAAGAATGTGCGAACGAGAGGCCATAGGAAGAGATGAAAGAGGATTAACAGAAAAGGAGGAGCAGAATGAAGAAAGAAAATGTATTGTTGCATTGAATTGAGATGAGAAAGTCGAGGTTACAAGAGGAAGCCTTTTAACTACTGAGTTCTAATATTGCTAAGGTAACTAACTTTGCCAGCTTTTCGAAGCTTTTAAACTTAACCTCTTAAAGTAAAGCTTTAACTAATTAAACAGTAAGGATTAGTCCTCCTAATACACCCCCCCCCCCCCCCCCCCCCCGCGAAGCTGGAGTGCTAAAGAATGAAGGCCCCAGCTTGGAGCATGCACTTTTTGGAACAACAGTTGCCAAAAGATTTGTTATAAATGTCAGCAACCGGTTGTGGTGGATATGTGCAGCAGCCGGATAACCCTTTTCTGAAGCTTCTCTCTTATAAGATGGCAGTCAATTTCTATATGTTTCGTGCGCTCGTGGAACACCGGATTTTCAGCAATAGCTATGGCTTGACTTGCTATCAGAATACAATATGGCTGGACCTTCCATTTCTACTTGAAGGGCATTCAATAAGAATGTTAACCACTGCATTTCACAGGCAGCAAGGCCATGGCTCTGTACTCAGCTTCGGAGGAAGATCTAGAGACTGTACTTTGCTTCTTAGACTTCCAGGAAATCAGTGTTTCCCCTAGGAACATACAGAAGCCTGTAACAGATCTTCTAGTGTTAGGGCAGGCTGCCCAATCCGAATCAGCAAATCCACTTAGTCTAAGGCTGGATTTTGCAGAGAAAACAGACCTTGGGCTGGACATTGCTTGATATACCTAAGAACTCTGTGAGCTGCTTGCAGATGTGTAGTCGTAGGTTTGTCTAGAAATTGAGACAATTGTTGAACTGCAAAGCAAATGTCTGGCCGTGTAATGGTTAAGTATAAAAACTTACCAATGAGTCTTCTAAACTGTGTGTTGTTCTCCAAAGGTGTTTCATCAGTTTGGGACAGTTTCAATGTCTGAGTCATGGGAGTCTTTACAGGTTTTCTACCAAGAAGCCAGTTTCTGTTAGTAAATCCAGGGCATACTTCCTCTGATTGATTGCAATGCCTTTGTGTGTTCTAGCCACCTCCAGCCCAAGAAAAAAACCTTAAATTTCCCAAATCTTTGATCTGGAATGCAACATGGATATGGTCTTTGATCTGTTGGATCTGATCTCCATCATTACTAGCCAAAATGACATCATCAACATAAACAAGCAGAGCTACCAGGTTATCACCAGAGCCTTTTGTGAATAGAGAGTTGTCACAGACAGCTTTTTTGAACCCCAAGGAAACCAGCTCAGCTGTTAGTTTAGAGTTCCACTGCCTACTGGCTTGTTTGAGCCCTAAAAGAACTTAGTCAGTTTGCACACTTGTCCTGAATGTTGTGCCACAAAGCCTGGTGGGAGTTGCATGTATACCTCCCCATGAAGATCACCATGGAGGAATGCATTGTTCACATCTAGCTGATGTAATTGCCATCCTTTGGCAGCTGCCACAGCAAGAAGAGTTCTTATGGATGTAATCTTTGCTACTGGACTAAAGGTGTCAATATAGTCCAATCCACAGGTTTTGTGTATATCCCTTAGCAACTAGTCTGGCTTTGCATCTCTCTACAGTACCATCTGATTTGTATTTCACTTTGTAGACCAACCTGCACCCAATGGCTTGTTTGGAAGGGGGAAGAGTAGTGAGTTCCCAAGTTTTGTTGGCTTGAAGTGCATCTAATTCTGCTTGCATAGCCAGTTTCCAGCAGTTATGTTGGATAGCCTCATTGTAGTTTTTGGGTTCAGTTACATCAAGGACATTTAAGGCAAAGGTTCTGAATTTAGGGGAGAGTTTTTCATAGGTTAGGACAATAGATAAGGTATGAGGGGTGGTATTTCTACTGGGAAGTTGGCAATCATAATCTTGGAGGTATGTTGGCCTAGATGCTTGTCTTGTGGATCTCCTGACTTGTTGTTGGTGTGGTTCAATGGTGGGAACTTCAGGATTGTGTGGTGCAGGGTTCTCAAGGTTAAGAATTGGCATATTGTCATCTTGGGAATTAGTAGGTGGAGGAGTGTCATTTGGAGTGGATGATGGAGCAGTATTAGGATATGTGGGAGGTTCTGGTAGATGCTCATCTGCTGCAAGGCTAGTATTGGGTAATACAATAGGGGTGTTGATCTCTTGGCCATCTGGACTGTGTTGAGCTTCATAAGGGAAAGTATCTTCATAAAACACTACATCCCTAGACACCAAGACTTCCCTAGTATGCAGATCATACAACTTGTATCCCTTAACACCATTAGGATACCCTATAAACACACACTTTCTTGCCCTTGGGGCAAACTTAGTCTTGTGTCCACTGAGATTAGCAACATAGGCTAAGCAACCAAAAACTTTGATGTGGTTGAACTGAGGAGGGCTTCCAAAGAGGACTTGATAGGGAATTCTGCTTTGCAAAGCATCTGAGGGTATTCTGTTAATGATGTAGACAGCTTGCAAGATACAGTCTCCCCAAAAACACTCTGGTAGGCTTGCTTGAAACCTTAGAGCTCTTGCAACACACAAAATGTGCCCATGCTTCCTTTCTACCACACTGTTCTGCTGAGGTGTGTAAGCACAGGATGTCTGATGGATTATCCCTTTCTCTTGGTAAAACTTATCCATTTTGAACTCCTGCCCATTATCTGATCTAACACTTTTGACTTTCTTCCCAAACTGTGTGTGAATCAGGACACAAAAATCTTGAACGAGCTTCCTAGCCTCATGTTTGCCCTCATCAAGAATACCCAAGTTAGTCTACTATAATCATCCACAATGGTCAAGAAGTACTGATGACCATATATGGTAGGCACACCATATGGTCCCCATATATCAACATGGATAAGATCAAAGCAATTAAGAGAAACAGTAGTACTAACAGGGAAAGGCAACCTTCTTTGTTTAGCCAAATGGCATATATCACAAGCTGAATCTTTATTTGACTTCAAACCAGGTTTATACAATTGCAACACTCTCATTTTTGAATAGGAAATATGCCCTAGTCTGGCATGCCACAACCTTTCTGTATTACATGTATTTTATTCTAATGCTTTTCAAGGAATTAAAAGAAGCAAAAGAATCAGGTTCCATTAAGTGATATAAGCCTCTTTCCAACCTAGCCTGTCCAATCATCCTCCCAAGGGCCTGATCCTGTATGATACATGTGTCAGAGTATAACACTAACTTACATTTTGACCCCTTGATTAACTGGCTGACTGATATCAGGTTGAAATGAAACTCAGGCACACAGAAAACATCCTTCAATATTAAGTCATTTGACAAAGCTACTGTCCCTATGTGTGTGATGGCAATCTTGCTTCCATTAGGAAGTTCAACATGCAAACCTTCAACACAGTTGGCCTCTGTTAATATGTTCTTACTACAAACAATGTGGTGTGTGGCACCACTGTCCAAGATCCAAGGCATTTTATCACTAGATGAGGGCAGAAAATTACCTTCTAGCTGAGGGTTGGGAACAAAGTTTGCAGAAATCAGATTTGCCTGGGGTCTGATTTCCAAGTCCAGAGGAGAGTTCTGACTGTGAGCACTACTTTCCCTTTGCAACATCTGCTTGAACAACATATATTCATTCTGGGAGAGAGAGATAGTGTCCTCTGAGGGCACTTGAGTAGCTATCTGCACTTTGGTTGACTGTTCCCATGTTCTTGCTTCTTGGCTCCATCCGGGGGGGTATCCGTGCTTCTTATAGCACTTCTCAACTGTGTGGCCAGTGTAGCCACAGTGGTGCAGATAGGTTTTTTGTTTCCATTGGGATAGAACTTCTTGGTGCCTGAACTATTCCCTGTAGCTTGGGATAAAAGAATACTGCCTGCACTCAAATTGTCTACTGTCTGTGGTGCATAACCTATCCCAACATTGAATCTCCTTTCCTGCTGCTGGACAATCAAGAATGCTTCATCAACAGAGGGCAAGGGCTTCATCATCATGACCTGCGACTGAACCGAAGCATAGCTATCGTTCAGTCCTCTCAAGAACACAGACAAATTGTCACTGTCAAGGTATGATTGGAGTTTATCCAGCAAACCACAGTCGCATCTCCGAGCGCAATTGCAAGTAGGTAGGGGTCTTATAACTTGTAATTCGTCCCAAAGAACCCTCAATTTGCAAAGTAAGCTCCCACACTGAGGGTCTCTTGTCGAAACCTGGATTGAATTTCGGCATGTAAATCTGAGATTCGCGAATTACTATCAGCTTCTTCCGAATCGCGATTATCAGAGTTTTCCAGATCCTCTCAAGCTGTCCCTAAGCCAAAGAACGGTCTGAGGCAATCTCTGGCTGAAAAGCGCACGCATAATCCAGGGTTGCCCAACCATGTTGTTGCACCTCTTCCAGTAGGGGGAATTTAACATCATTTACCTCTGGTGTTGTTTAGGCGTTCCGGTCCACGGAATCCCAGGTTTTGTCCTTGGGGAGAGGAGGGCCATCTCCATTGCTCTGCCCAAGGATGGGTAGTTGCGTCCATCTAGGGCCTGGCAGGAGGGACGAGAATCAGCGCCGGACTCTCACTAGGCATGCAAGAAATAAGGACTTTCAGATGTTTGGGGGATCGAAAGGTCGCATTCGTACCCAACCGTCGGAGCTGCTGCCGTTGATTGAACCCCGGAGGTCTGGACTGAACTTGTTGCCTCCATTCCAAGCCATGTTTCAACGCTCTCGATACCATAACACGAAAAAGGGAGGAGCAGAATTGGAAAGAAAAAAGTACGGTTTCATTGAATTGAAGAAGAAGAGGAGGGGTTACAAGAGGGAAGCCTTTTAACTGCCTGAGTCTAACTGCTAAGGCTAACTAACTTTGCCCAGGCTGTTCCAAGCTTTAAACTACTCTAACAGTAAAAGCTTTAAACTAACTCTTTAACAGTAAGGATTAGTCCTCTTTGAATAGAGGAAAGATTGGAGGAGCCTCGAAACGTCCGCCATTGAAATTGACAGAGGAGGGAGAAACAAAATCTTAACTTTCAAGTTTGCCTGCTTTGATTACGAAGAAGTCATCGCAGAAAATGGGTGTTTTTTGGATTTGCAAATATGTTTGTTGTTTGTTGGGCATCCATGAACGATTTGATTTCGTGGAATGAAGATGGATCTGCATTCATTGTATGGTGCCGGCAGCGGAATTCGCCAGAGATTTGATTTCCCCTAAGCACGTCTTTGAGGCAACAATGGAGGAATAGAGACAACCTAATGAAAAAGACAATTTTGACCCTACACTCACGGCTAACAGATGGATGATAACGGAAGGACTAATGCTGAAACAAATCTGATAGTCAAAGGTCTAATTTGTTCAAATTAAAAGATGAGGACTAATTTTGGAAAATCGCAATAGTCCGAGGACTATGCTTGGAATTAACTCTAAGAGGAATAATGCCCATAGCTGTTCTATTATATGTCACCACTACTATAGCAAGCTAACTGTGTATCAAATTAAAAGATGGTTGATGTTGAATTGAGCAATCCCAACTAAATTTGTCATGTTGTTAATTTGATAACCACAAGTTTAAGGTTACAAGATTGACTCCTTATAGGAGCCGCCTAGTTGGTCTCGTGGAAATGACAGACCACTCTCCAATTGGAACTGACTATGAAATGACAGACCACTCTCCCAATTGGAACTGACATATGAAATGACAGGACCACTCTGTCATTTCACACTGTCTGTCATTAAATTGCATTTCTATTATGGGAGATGTGAAATGACAGACCACTGGAAATGTGTTTTCTACTACTGGACCAGGATGGGCAACATATACCGCTTGCTTCACATTTCTTACTCCTACACCAAACATTGATTCTTATATATATGGTCTTTATTAAGAACATCAAACGCTGTTTACATGGTGGGCCGGCCTGGAACTCCATATGCATTCACAGTAAAAGCATTCCAATAGTCTTTAATAAATAACACACACTTTTTAATACAATTTTGCTCATTTTCTATAAAATGAACTATACACACCATTGATAGTTTTTTGAAATTCAATCAGGTCAAACACTAGAAAGGAAATCAATGTTTTTTTAAAAATTACTCATTTTCTATAATTCATTTTTCTAATTTTCAAATACACCTGAATTCATTGTGAGCAACTTTCTTTCTAATTAGTACCAATTCAACGTACTAAATGAGCATAAAAATGGATAAGATTGAAGGCAGTGGCCAGTGCTAGCTGTCCCAAAGTACCAATTTATAATCTTTGATACATATAAAACTAGCTAGCAAGCAGTAGTACATACGTACTGGTGAAAATTTTCATTATGGAACCCGCTATGGTCATTGATCAGATGAACCCTTATCTATACAAAGCAGTGGTGAAGGCAATGTTGAAGATTACCGTGAGGCTTACAGCAGATGCCAGAAGAAGCTCGCCGGCATCAAGTTACTCCGAAGGGCAATACTGTACTGCACGTTGCAGCAATCCATGGTCACAAAGGTTTGGTAAAGAGATCTAAAAGAAGTAGAGGATGATGATGATGCAGCCATGTCCCTGTTGTTTGCCAAGAACAACAGAAATGAAAGTTTGCTACACAGTGCAGCAGAGAAGGGCAATGACAACGGTTGTGTCTGTCATCTTCAGCGCCATTAAGAAGCATGAAGATGTGGAATCTGCAGGTGGTCGAGTGAGGGAGATGATAGAGATGATGGATGATGTGAAAGACACTGCTTTGCACAAGGCGTGCGAATGGGGCATTTGGGGGTGGTAAAGTTACTGATTCAAGAGGATCCTCAATTTGAATACTTGCCAACGATGATGGAGAGACACCGATTTACATAGCAGCAGAGTTGCAATTTCATGGCTGCTTGGGGGAAATGCTCAACACATGCAGAAATCCTACTTATGGTGGACCACTGGGTCGCAATGGCTTCCACGCAGCTATCTTATCAGGTTTGGTAAAAATTTAGGAGGGTGTCTAGTAAATATCTTTGTGGTTTAGACATCCGGATCGAGTCAAAATTAAAATTTAATACTTATACTTCAAAATATAATGCTAATCAACAGTTCTTTTTATTATTTCATGGCAAGGTATAATATGTTCTAAGTTAGATCTATACCAAATTAAATAACAATTAAGTGTTTTGTTTTCACTAAAAAAAAGTTATTAAATTGATAATTGAATATATATATATAATATTATATATATATATACTATAATATATATATATAATATATTAAGTTTACACATTCATGTAAGGATAAGATCAAGAT
>VALG01001617.1:0-11867 GCA_009835305.1 Ipomoea purpurea
AAGATCAATACGTGTCTGATAATTCCACTTTTTGCGTCTCAATTATACTCATTTTTCTTTTGTTAAGTCAACATTTTTGAAATTTTAATCCAGAGGGTCTCATTATTAGTTATAATGTTCCTATGGTTCTAACATCTCTACATGGGTCATTTTCATTCTCTATATGCTAATTCGCTTATTATCTTTTTGGTCTTTTAAGTAAATATCTGATTCTACTGTTAGTATTAGGCTTTATGGGGGGTGAGCCCAAGGGTGGCCTCGAGCTATTATTCAGGTGTATTCATTTGGCTTACGATTATCGACTCGCCTATTTATGACGCGTTGGGATGAATTTCGGATTCATCCGAGCTAGATTCCGTATGACAATTGAGATATTTTGGCGGCTTCCCAAGCCCGGTCACCAACTTCGCCAGTGCCTAAAGAAGTTTCTAACGCTGGGCCTCTATTGGTCTCAACTTACGTGTCTGTTGGTACCTGGACTTTGTGGGCCCTTGAGGCTTCGGTGCCACTCGTTACGGCGGACTGTTACATCAGTAGGTATATAGTTAGTTTCATTGAATTTGAGTTAGAAAGCATGACACTAGTTATATATTATCGTGATTAAAATACTCTGTTTGTCGTGTTGTTCTTGTGAACTTTGCTTATCAAGAGTAAAGTTAATTATCTTGCTTTATTCATTCTGAGTTATTATATCTCTATTTGAGAACATTCAGCCTGTAGTGAATATTGTTAGTTAATAATTTGATATCTGATGGCCAAGGTCACATATTAGACTTAAATTTTTTCACAGCTTTGCCAGTGAACCGTTTCATATAGGTCATTCCTTTTTGTTTGCATCAGTGAATGAAATATTGTTAGCTTTACAGTATAGCCTTTGAGATTGATCAAGTTAAAATGGATCAATATTGCTATAGGTATTTTAATGATAATGATTGTTTTATTAACGATCCTTGTAGATTTTTAGCATGAAGTCAGTGCATTAAGATTATTCCTGTGTATGCAACGAAATAATACTGACGAATTTTGAGCTACTTGGATTATCCTTTCACAGTATAAGTAGCATTGTTACTCCTAAATCTTTTCGACTCTAGCATATAAAAAGAAAATATAGTATTTTTTGCCATCATAATAAAGACTTTTAAGAATCATATATTCAAAACCATATATCTAATTATATTAGAAATCATTATTAATTTGCATTGAGAAAAATATGCATGATTATTTAATGATTTCCAAATGTGAGAAGAGAAGTTAAATCATTTCAAAATTATACTATATATTAACAATTAATTATAGACACCCTAGGCTATAAATAAGAATAGAAGAATACTTGAACAACTAAAAAATAAATAACATAGCCACCATTACAATCCCCACAAACATACTAATAAGCCTCCGAGGTAAAGAATTTATGCATATTTTAGGAACTCATCATAACATTACTCAAGATTGCATTATACTATTTCCATATATCATAATTTACAATTGCTATTCAATTTTCTGCTTTTTTTCTCAATGATTCAATGAATATTACTTCCTTTATCTCTTTTGTGGCCTCTTCTCTTTGCTTGCGAAGGTTTCCCTAATCAACATCTTGATGTTGCTTCATATTACTGCATTTTGGCGTACTCTTTTACTTCTGTAATAAGATACTCAATACACCTCTTGATTGACGTTCACACATACATGCGTTTGAAGTACAAAGTCCAAATTAAAGTAGTTGCCCAGCTCTAATCAGGGCAGATCTAGAGAGAAATGAGTGGTTGCTTGCCCCTCCCCTTACCCCTCACACTCCCATTATTATTATTATTATATATAAACTAATATATATATATATATATATTATGTATATATATTATATAATATAAATATATATATATATATATATATATAGTTAAGCTATATATATATTATATATATATATACATAGTATAGTATATAACCGTGATATATGTACTTTACATTTTGTATGCGTGAATACGCAAAAATGTATCTAAAATAAAACATTTGATAAATAAAAATTAAAATTATAGTTTGATATATATACAAAATAATATATGTATTTTGTACAACACATATATAATTTATCGTTCATGGCCAAATTTAATTAAAATATAATTAAGCATTAAATTAATATATAATGATTTCAATAAAATGATTGTTAAAAATAGGAAAAGATATGATGAGATATAGGTATATGGTAATAATGATGTGTTGTCAATGTTAGAATTAAAAACTAGCGGTGTTATATAAAGGTGTAAGGGTAGTTTTGTCTAATAATGTTAAAATTTACAAATATTTAAGTAAAATGTACATATTATTTGCATACAAAAATAGGGACATAAATCAAAGATATAACCTTAATTGAGGTTTATTATGTTTCCAGATTAGTTATCTGCTTTAATAAAATAAATAACCTTAGGGTAATGTGCACCAATTACAACATCGCATTTAAAAGAAGCTATCAACTGCCTATATGTTGGATGATGAAATTAAACTAACACCCAATAGTCCCATCTTGAGTTGTGCAAGAGCATTGGAGGTTAGTATAGAGCCCCATATATCTATTACAAGCGTTTGGTTCAAGTTATATAAGATATCAAGGTTATATTTGCTTTGGTAATATAAAGATCTCATGTTTGATTCAGGTATGTAATTTTTTCAGGGAATGACAGATAACCTCCGCATTAAGTTTTTTAAGCTATTTAAGAGAATGCGTAGATAACATTGCCAATTGTCTTTAAGGTTACTCACATTCGTTGTTTATTACTATGTTGATTGTAGTTTTTTAATCAATTTACTTTATTACATTTCTTATTTACATATCTTAAGTTTTAAACCAAACACAGGACTAACACTCTCAATAATCTAATATCACAAGCAATCTACATTCCCTAACGTAATCTAACAATTCCGTGAACCAAACGCTTTAAGGTAATGGTGCACCAAACAATGCTGTAAATGGCAACATCACATTGTATGAATTGTTCTCATTCTTCCAAAAAGTTGAACCCCAACCCTAATGACCCCACACTTCGACCGACAGATTATTTGGAAAGGGGCAGTAGTCACGTTGCTTGATGACCATGTGGCATTACTATTACACAACACAATGAACTACTACATTGTTAGTCTAATTAAGGAATGCAATTACGCTGAAAGAGGCGCTAAATTAAAAGAGTATTAGGTTATCTTATCCCTAAAATACTCTCTCATTTTTTAATATAGATCACACTTCAATATCATCAAATTTGCAGTTCTTTACTATTTTTCTACATAATATGTAACACTCTCTCACTTTCAAAAGTGGTCTCAGTTGCATTTTATATTATTATATAAATTAAAATTAAAAAATTAAAAAAAAAAGTCAATTGCAACCTTGCTATTATAATTAACAAGCTTGCAAGCCACATAAGCTACAAATAAAAAATATATAAAAATAAAACAAATAAAAATAAAATCCACATTACGTTACCTTCCATATCATCTTGAAAGGGATTCACTTGCTGGGATGAGAATACCTTAGATTTTTTATTTTTTATTTTTGGTTATAAACTATTTAATTCCTTATCTGCTTTACATGGATGCAAAAACTTGTGTGAGGCCGTCTCACGAATCATTGCTGGTGAGGCGGGTTAAATCAAGATGAAAATGTAATATTTATATTGAAAAATATAATATTAATCAGTAATAAATGTGTGTTAACTTATAAGGGGCAAGTAAATATTTTTAAAAAAAATATAATACTTTTACTTTTGATTTAAAAAGTATATATATATATATATATATATAATATATATATATATATATATTATATATATATATAATATATATATATTATATTTATAATATATATTCATCAATTAAAAGTATTATAATAATTTTCTTATAAGTAACAAATACTTTATTCTTTTTTATTATATTTTTGTATAAGTATTACATTTTCTCTTGACCTGATTTCTCTAACGGATAAGATTTGTGAGGCGGTGTGATAGGGAAGTCACTCGGATGCATAAACCTACAAGAAAAATCAAAATATGTGGCACACAAATTTTCTTTAAAATTGGTCAAATCATGTGTTCTCTTGGAGTGTTGAAATGAATTTAATTAATGGCACCAATGCATGCAAATATGCAATATTGCAATTGCTACATTGAAAGTGGACAAAAGAGTATAGGTGTTGATGTGAGTGTACAAATAATTAATTAAGCGTAGGGCATTCCCAAAAACATTAGCTAGGAATATGAGTTTTTGACTCTATAGGTTGTCACTTTGTCGATAGCTTCAAGGCTCTATAGTCTATAGATAGATTATGCTTTCATGAAACAATTTGTAGTTTGTGCGATCCCAAGCCAATTTCAAGACCCATCACTTTTCATCCATGTATATTCCTTCCAATTAATACTCATACACCATTTCAATTCACTATTGTACGTTATCTAGAATCCCAAAATAAAATGATAGAAAATTATATTTAGCAATCTTGAATAATAATAAAGTTACGGATTGGGTAAATGACAGTTTTAATGCATAAGTTATACCATAACATAGAGTTAATCAAGTTATTAGAGTTGTAAAATTAGTCTATCAATTGTATTTAAGTAGCGTTTTTAATCTCACTCGCTTGACAAAAATTGTTATATTTTCAAAAAGAGTTGGTCTTGAGACTATACTATCTCACGTGAAACATGTAATACTTTTTAACTAAAATATACTATTTTTATAAGATCAATGAAATTTTTTTACATTTAACTAAAAAGTATTACACGTCTCACGTGAGACAATTTTGACACAAGACTTATTCCTTCTAGCATGAGCCTACTTTAACATGGTCTTTTTGGACATTTGTAATTTTGTTGTTGGAAATATCTTAAAAAAAAAATATTTCGAAAAACAAACACAAAAAAATGAGATGATTACAGGTTTACAAGTTCGAATTGTGTGACACTCACACTCTCCTTAAAACCTTAATTATTTGTTACCTCCAAGGTGCTAGAAGCAGTGTAGTCTAGGTTTCCAAGGATAAAACAAACTTTGACTTAAATTTTGAAACACTCAAACAATTAAGTCCAACTAACTAGAACATTTTGTTAGAAACGGAAGTTTTGGGAAGGAAGAACAACGCTTTCTAGAGAGAAAAATTCGTAGGAGAGTTGTTTTGTTGTTCAAAAATCTACTGCGCACTATTTAACCATGGCATTAACATTGGATTTAAAATCAATTTTGGTAACCTTCATAACAGAAAATTTAATCTAAGAATAATTCTAAAAATTAAATTGGGATTAAATTCAAATTAAAATTCAAACCCTACTAACCAATAAATTATTAGTAACAATCATTTACCAAACACCCCCATAATAATCCTTCAATAACAAATTTGTTAAATATCTTAATCGCAGATATAGACCTCCAATAGTACGTGTGAGAAATTATATTCACATGCATGAAATTTAGGAACACACAATTAAGGGTGTTTGGTTTGGAGAGGGAAATTACGTGGAAAGGAATTGCAATTTCATGGGAGATGAATTACTGGGAATAAAGTGGGAATTTAAAATTCCAGTGTTTGATTTACAAGAATAGAATTACTGGGAATTTTAATTCCCAATGTTTGGTATACATGGAAATTGAAAGGGAATAAGTAGTATAAAGTCCAAAATGCTCATTGTTTTTGTGGTATTAATTTTAGGTTTTAAAAAGGGAAGGGTAATTTTGTCTCATCACTAGCATTTTTTCTTCCTAAAATCCCAGGAATTAAAATATCGGGGAGGGACGTGAGATTTTAATTCCATAGAAATGGGGGAATTACAATTCCTTCCAACCAAACTAAGGAATTTTATAGCTTTGAAATTAGATGAGAATTAAGTGGGAAGTGGATTTAAATTCCCCCCAACTAGAGCTGTCAAAACGGGCCCAACACGATGGGTTGGGCCCGTTTAACCCGTGTTTTGGACAGGTTGGGTTGGAGAAATCCCAACCCGTCCCGTATACAACCCGTGTTTTAGACGAGTTAAACGGGTTAGACCCGTATAACCCACGGGCCGGCCCGTATATTAACTTTTTTTTAAAAAAAAAAAAAAAAACTTAAGTTATATACAATATTACAATGACAGTGATCCATCCGGTAACATCCCTACTGCCTACTACCTCCAAATCTCCAATTCATTCTTCAAATCCCTAAATTCACTCAAGTCTTCAAGATCTCAACTATTACCTGCAAGTCTGCGATGACCTCCACAACTGATGACTCCACAGCCTCCACTACAGCACCGCTAGCACGCCAACAACCCAGACCACGAGAAGCCGAGAACCACTGCTTCGCGACAGCTGCCAGGTTTCCCCCTTCCAGCTCTCTACTTCTCGAGTGTTCGGTTGACTGGCGACCCACGACTGCTGCTCGACGCTCGCCTGCTCATCGTCCATATCCTTATAACCATGTTTTTTCTTCGATTCCATTTCTTCTACTTCTTTCTTCCAATCACAAATCCATCTGACAATCAACCCAACCTTTAAATCAAGAAAAAAAAAAAAAAAAAAAAAAAAAAAAAAACAAAAAAAAAACCCCAATTCATCCACCAAAATAAGATCTTGGCGGATTAGGAGTAAGAGGTAACCATTATTCAACTGGAGATAGAGTGACTGAAGAATGCAAACCCATTATTCTCAGGGAGGCTGAGATGAGTTCTGTTGACCGGATTTGTGGCAAGAAGCCACATTGGAGAGTTGTTAACAACGCGTTTTTATGAAGGAAATCCTTTAAAACATTTATTTTTTAAAATTGAATATGGGCTGAAGGGCTGGCCCGTTTAACCCGTTAGCCTGTAAACCACGGGTTGGGTTGAGATTTTCCCAACCCGTATGAAAAATGGGCCGTCCCGTCCCCTTTTTAGCCAACCCGTGACGGGCCAGCCCGTACGGGCTGGACTGGCCCGTATTTATAGCTCTACCCCCAACCAAATGCCCTGTTATATTTGTTGACACTAAAAATTTCATAAATATTGATTATTTTTAATACTAGTTATTCGAATATATTTAGATAATATTGATATTATCTAATTTGTTTAATTAGATAATATCAAAAGAGTTTGAACTTATCAAAACTCTTCTATCCTACAGCTATAAATATGAGCTCTCATTTCTATGTAATCACACATCCTAAGAAAAATCATAGAAAGAACTCTGAAGCTTATTCAGGGATCACAATAAAAATGTGATCCTAAAAGTAAAAGGCCCTCCAATTATGCATGTTGATCCAAACCTCTATTGAAGATCAAGTCATTTGAACCCGGAGGCCCTTCAACGAAGAACAAGCTATATATACCAGCCCTTCTTTGAAGATCAAGCCACTTGAATTCCGGAGGCCCTTCAATGGTGGAGTGTTCAAGGCATCCAATTGAAGAATCAGAGGACCATTCAGAGACTTGTACCCACACCGCATTCATACTTGACATGTAACCTGAATTTTGAATTTCTAAATATAATTCAATTTTCTTTGTTCAACAATTGGCACGCCCAGTGGGACAGCTCTGCCTCTCATCTTTTCATAGGAACTTTCAACCGATATGGGGGCAACCTTGTATGAAATTTGAAATGGAGGAAGCTAAATGATACTCCCTTGGCACAAGTTGAAACGGCCTTATGTCTTTAACTGTAGTGTCGAGACTTTCTTGCACTACATACTTTCGTATGCTCTCGAGTGGTGTACAAGCAAGTCTCGAGGGGGCATTTGTTGACACTGAAAATTTCATAAATATTGATTATTTTTAATCATGGTTGCAGTAGGCGTTAGGCGCTAGTCGGGCGCTGGGCAGCGCCTAGGCGGTCTAGGCGGCGCTAGGCGGGCACAAAAAAAGTTTAAAAAAATAGTGACGGACTTGTAGTTTGACAATTTTAATTAGACTGTTTTCAACATTCAATCAAATAACACATACAAATAAATGAAATAACGATAATTTATAAGTTATAACATCATAATAATATTCAAATCAATAATTAATGAAAAACAACATGGGATAAAATCGGTCAAAATTAGCCAGAATCGGACAAAATCGGACGAAATCGGTCGACTCGACCGAGTTGGCCGATTTTGACTAGGCGGCCAGCCGAGTAATGGCCGACTATAATCAAAAGCGGCACGGCATGGCGCCGCCTAGCGCCGAGGAGGCCGAGTTTTACAACACTGTTTTTAATACTAGTTATTTGAATATATTTGGATAATATTGATATTATCTAATTTGTTTAATTAGATAATATCAAGAGAGTTTGAGCTTATTAAAACTCTTCTATCCTAACACTATAAATAGGAGGTCTCATTTCTATGTAATCACACATACTAGGAAAAATCATAGAAAAGAACTATGAAGCTTATTCATGGATCACAATTAAAATGATCCTAAAAGTAAAATTCTCTCCTCCAATCCAATTATGCATGTTGATCCAAACCTCCATTGAAGATCAAGCCATTTGAACCCGGAGGCCCTTCAACAAAGAACAAGCTATATATACCAGCCCTTCTTTGAAGATCAAACCACTTGAATTCTGGAGGTCCTTCAATGGTGGAGTGTTCAAAGCATCCAATTGAAGAATCAGAGGACCATTCAGAGACGTGTACCCATACCGCTTTGATACTTGACATGTAACCTGAATTTTGAATTTCTAAAAATAATTCAATTTTCTTTCTTCACAATATTCCATCATTCCCCCCTATACTTATATTTGGGAGTTGCCATTTGACCCTAAAAAAATGGCACCCCTTGCTTATCATTGATTTCAAATCTAATGGATGCAATTTTTTGATCTAATTTTTGATTTATTTTTTTCATTTTAATTGCCCTCAAGTTTTAAAAGAAATAAAACTTTTACCATTTACTTTTTGTTTTCTTCATCTTTGCCTTGATGTGATCTTTATCTTCTTTTTTCTACATCGTTCCAACACTCCATTCTTTTTTTTTAAACATTTTTTTTTAGAAAACCACAATATTTTAGCTAACATCTCCATTCTCTCCACTTACAAAACCAAATCTAATGTTCCTCCCGCATGTTCCTAATTCAATCTTGTATATCATGTTGGTACCTTAAATAACATTATTTATGTATCATTATTTATTTTGTCATATAACAATTACTAAAAAATTTATACTATATATATATATATAATATTAATATATATATATATATTATTTAAAAATTTAGAACATACTCGTTTTTAAAAATAAAAATTTAGAACATACTCAATTGATTGTTGGCATGAACGTTACGCGCAAAGCGCGTGGACAGCGACTAGTCAAAAGTAATAATTGGAGGGATTGGATATAAAGATTCTAATAATAAAGGAATTGTGTACCATATTTCTATAATTAAATTAGTACTAAAGATGATGCACAGTCGACGATATGTCTAATTACGGCGTTCGACTCGCCCATTTTGCTCGTGTGTGTAGGCACAGGATTGCCTATGCACAATTGCCAAAGCGACTCATGTAAAACATATAACAATAGCATGGAATATTTAAACCAATACTTTAAATCAGAAGCATTAAAGTACTAACCTTGATTCCATGAGAGAATGATGAAGCTTTCAACCCTTTCTTCTTCACAACTTCTTATATGCCAAGTTTTAGAGTGATTTTCAGAATACTTTTTCCCTCTGGTCTTTCCCGTTATTTTCACCAATGGAAGGATAGAAAAATGCTTATGCTCTTTTATATTGCACTCCTTACATAACTTAATTCCAATATTGATTTATTGGAATTATGGACAATGATGGTCAATAACAAATATATAAGTAGGCTTAAATAGGCCCCTATTGAAAGCCAAAGAAGGGGGAATAATATACCCCTTGATCCGTTAATGTATTTATTCCCACTACCTATCACAACGGCGATTTTATTGTCCAGACCACATCTTAATTACATGGACCATAAATCATTAGAATAAAATATTCATAACATTCTCCCACTTGGTCCATGTGTATCATTGATGCATTAGGGATACTTTTAATTCGCGAAAAATATCCCAAAACATCAATTGAACCTTTACTCAAATTAATGTTAGCTTAGATCATGGCGGTCGCACGTTATTTGAACAAACATGTTCCCTTCCATGCATCATAGGTCAACCTTTCATTCTCGATTACTGACAACCATAGGTGCAAACAGAGAATATTAACATTAATTGAATTCAACCAAGTCAATATATCATAAAACTGAATACCAAAATTACAATGATAACAAGCTCTATCCAAAATTCCCATACTCTCCACATGACAGGGAGAAGACTTTCGTGCTAAACCCTTACGTCAAAGGATCAGCAACCATAAGTTCAGTTTTGATTATGCCAAATTGGGACCACTCTCTGTTTCTGTACTTCTTCCTTTAACTGACAGTATTTCAAATTCCATATGCTTTAGCACCCTTTTAGAGTACTGTCATTTCTTAAGAGAATACTGCTGCGGAGTTGTCACAATAAATTCTCAAAGGGTCCTTAAGAAATACTGTCCCGACTACTTTAAGCCCCGAAGGATTAAATTCCGCAGCCATAGTCCATGATTGTGGCTTTCAAAGCATGCCACAAATTTCTACCTCCATAGTGGAAGGTAGCGAGACTGACTGCCTTCGCACTTTTCCAAGAAACTGCTCTCCAGCTATAGGAACAAATAACCAAATGTAGATTTTCTCGTATCTACACAACCCATCATAGGGCTTGAAATCAGAATAGCCAATCACTTCAAGTGGATTTGACTTTCTTATATGTAAGCATGTAATCTTTTGTGCCTTGTTAGATATCTTAAAACCCTTCTTCGCAGCCTTCCAGTGTTCATATGCCGGGATTACTTTGATACGACCCAACATACCAACAGCAAAGCTGGATGTCTGGCGAGTACAAGTCTGCATAAATATCCCAAACATCCAACCACTGTTGCATAAGGTATACCTTCCATTTGCTTTTGGCTCAAGTTCATTTCTGGGACTTGGATCAAAACTTAATTTTGTCTTCCTTTTCTGCATTGGAACCACTCCCGTGGAGAGCATTTATCCATCTAAATCTTCCAAGATCTTGTTAATGTATCCTTTTTGAGACAATTCCTAATAATCCTTGTGTTCTATCTCAGAATATTCTATTCCAATCACATAGGATGCCTCACCCATATCAATCATTTCAAAGTTCTGGAAAGAAATACTTTAACATTCACGCAACATGGCCTTATCATTTGCAGCAAGTAAAATGTCATCAAACATATAAGACCAAAATAGCAAACTTGCTCCCACTGACTTTCATGTAGATTACAACCGATCAACAGTATTTTCCACAAAACCATAAGATGTAATAATACTGTGAAATTTAATGTACATTGTCGAGAAGCTTGCTTTAAGTCCATATATTGACTTTTCTAATTTACACACCAAATGTTCCTTTCCTGTGGTAAAAAACTTCTGGTTGGTCCATATATACTTCTTCCTCTAAATCACCATTTAGAAAGGCAGTTTTAACATCCATTTTGGTGGAAGCTCTAAATTGTAATGAGCCACCAATGGCCAAGACAATCCTTAACGAGCCCTTCTTAGAAACTGGGGAAAAGGTCTCGTTATAGTCGATGCCACTTTTCTGAGTATAACCCTTGGCAACAAGTCTAGCTTTATACCTTTCGATATTACCGTTAGAGTCGCGTTTGGTCTTAAAGACCCATTTGCACCCGACTCTTCTTGAATTTCAGGTAATTCTACAAGGTTCCAAACTTTGTTGACTTTCATAGATTTCAATTCATCTTTCATGGCATCTAACCATCTTTCAGAAATGTCACTTTTCAATGGCTTGTTTGAAAGAAACTGGATCTTTATCAATGCTCAAATCATTTTCTTGTTCAGCAAA
>VALG01001621.1:0-20518 GCA_009835305.1 Ipomoea purpurea
GCTATTTCATCCATATTATATAAAAAGATTGTTCTTACCAACATATGCCTAGTTAAGGTATTTTTCTAACACGTGAACAGATCAACCATTTTACATAATGCCTTATATAAGACATCTTAGTGCAGCGATACCAACATGCGCCTAAATTCGCACCTGGGAGATTAGCGATTTACGAAGTTAACAATAAAGATAATATACATGAACAATTCTTCCCCCTAAAATTCATTAAATATCCTTTTACACAGATAAAAACAAACAACCATTTCTGTCGAAGTAATGTGTACCCAAAATTCGTAATAACAGTTACAAACTGGTAACATCAAATAAATTGTAACACATTTACTCAGAAAATCGTGAGCACATAGATAAAAAAAAATTTCAATGGCAAAGCCGTAGCACAACAACTTGCGAATTTAAGTTTCGAAATAAACTAAATATACCTTGATCATCATATCTCATGTTCGTGCCTTAGAGTGCAAAACGGAATTAACACACACAAAACGATAATGTGAGAATGTCGGCAATATGTGATTTTCTTGAAACAACACATCTCGACGTGTGCCGTATGAAATGTTCGTGACATCGTAGGTTTGGTAAAAATGTGTGACATCGTAATATTGTGTGTGGTTGAAGCACTTGGGGGGTTTTGGGCTCTTGCAGTTCGCGTTTTTGTCACCATTTTAAAGTATTCTAACATTGTAACCGTCCTTATGTAAAACCATCTATTTTAAAGCCGTAAACATGAATTAATCTAAGCACCAGATACAACCGAATCTCAGGTGGGAAGACTGAAATAGATGTATATAGAAGCGCAACTGGAATTTTGGGGGTGCTAAGTCAGTTCACTGTAAGATAGGATGGAGTGGTCACAGGGCAACACTGCAGGTTTAAATTTTGCTAAAATAGTTTGATTGTTTCTATACAGTTCTAAACTTTCGGTTCAGTAGCATCGAACGCATATGGGAGTATATGAGGCTACATAACAAAGCTGGTTAGCAACGAACTAAGCGCTTAGAGGAGTTGTAATATGTGTCTGCAGCAAATATTGCAATTATATGTAGCGGGTCTTTGACTCGTTCAGAAATTGTATCAGGCGTACCTAAATAGGTACCACAAATACAGATAGTTTTAGTCAATTTTAATCGTAGCTTGCGTCTGTAGATTCAGCCGAGATTTTTATTGGCAATGTGCATGAATAACAATGACTCACAAGGCTATAATTACATACAGTATGAAATTCAATGATAACACATCATTAAGGTTTTTTAAAACTCATCTATATATCATATTAAATTTAGAGATATAAGATAATAATAATATCAGAAGTATGACGGGGAACATAAATTATGATTATAGGTTATGTAAAAATCTTCCCAGTGCTGGTATGTAACATGTTTTTGATGGAGTAATACCAACATTAGTAGCATAATTCAGGGTATGATCGGATTGGGTTGAGTTCCGAGAGACTCAGAATCGCGATTGCCATCCAACAATTGGCGGCTAGAGGTGGATACTTCTAGGGCAACATTGCGGTCGCGATCCGTTTTACATCTATAGCCAGATCCTATGCGCCAAAGAGCGTTACCCTAAATATATGTAGACCACAGGATCTCATTAAGATACTTACTGCGCTCCGAGGTTGTCAGGATGACAATTCTGTTGGGCTGAGGTCCCTATTTTGGTTGCTGAGTCAACTATACTATACTACCTACTCACTATATATATTACAATCTATATAATTATCAATATACAATCATAAAATATATAATAATAACCAAAAAATCATAAAACATAAATATAATATAAAGTAAAAAACCAAAGAGTAATCAGCACAACAGAATCAACACTACCAACAAGACACGACACCACAGTCCCAGAGAACCCTAAGAAACAACACCATACCCAACGTCACAAGAGAAGAATACTCACAACAACGGGGATACACAGCTCGTCGCGCAACCATCACCCCGAGTTGATTGCATTCTTAATTGCCTGTTCCAACCTTATAGACATACCCCCAATACCCTTATATTCTTCTTCCAACCATTACCTCCAGGACCCCTGTTACAACCAAGTCCAACACTTTTCCTCGAAGGACCGTCGTCCCTATCCGTCAACGACCGCCAACGAGACCAACCAATTTCATAGTACACCGAGGATACCGATCACCACACGTAACACATCTTCCCTAGAAATCGTGAACCTTACAACAACGGCACTACATCTTCATAAATCACGGTCCCAGAGCCACCACGAGGACGCTGCATTAATAAAAAAAATAAAACACCACACACCAAACAACAACAAAGAACAGCTTGGTGCTAGTGTCCCAACCCACTAAGTCCGTGCCAAATCAGGTAAAGCACCACACATACACCTCAGTAAAGAATCAATGAACGGATCACAACGAAGATATGAAACCATACTCAATCAAGGAATGATCAACAGTCAACAAACAACAAAGATGATAACACAAGTTATCATCAACCAATCGGAAGGTACAAACAACACACACGCTAGCATTTAAACCACCCAACTAGCATGCTTATCAAACGGGTAAACCGAAGGTAGTTCCGAAGAACACACAAGACTCATCACGACTCAACGTAACACAATGTTGAACACTTAGCACGATTCAAGACACCAAAACCTACATGGTACCTACCATATAGTTCAGAAATACGAAACATCAAGAAGACACTCAAATAGTTCCACAAAGAACACCGGGAAGTCAAAAGACCAAATAACCGAGTCAAAAGAATCACGGGGAACAAATCCCGAACATCAACCATGATGTTCCCCGCGGGTGGGCCCAAGGGTAGTGCCCTAACCGTGCTCCTGCCCGCGGGTACATACCCAGCCCACATACAACTCCCAGCTGCAATAATATTCGGCTTCGGCTGTGCTCGTAGCTATGGAGTTTTGTTTCTTGCTGAACCAAGAGACCAATCTTCCCCTAAGAACTGGCATGTCCCTGAGGTATTTTTCGGTCTATTTTACACCCTGCAAAATCTGCATCTGAATAACCAGTTAGTGTAAATCTCCTTCTTGGGATACCATAATCCCACATTGATTGTTCCTTTAAATATCGAATTATCTTCTTCGTTGCAATCAGATGACTCTCTTTAGGCTTCGATTGAAATCTCGCGATACTCCGACTACGTAAGATATGTCTGGTCTACTTGCAGTTAGATATAACAGCGATCTAATCATTCCTCGATACATCGTTTGTCAACGTCTTTGCCTTCGTCATGTTGTCCAATTTTTGAGAAGTACTCATGGGAATTTGACTGGGGATTTTCCATCTAGCCCAAATTTCTTTATAAGACTTTTGTATATTTGACTTGATTCACGAAAATTCCTTCTTTGAGTTGTTTGACTTGTACTCCCAAAAAGTAGTTCAATTCTCCCATCATGCTCATTTCGAATCTGTTCTGCATAAACTTAGAGAAATTTCTCATACAAATATATTAGTGCTTCCAAAAATAATATCATCAACATAAATTTTGCACTAATAAAATGATCATTTTATTGAATTCTAAAGAGGGTTTTTATCGACAAGGCCCTTAGTGAATCCACAACCAATTAGGAACATTGATAAGGTATCGTACCAAGCTCGCGGAGCTTGTATCAACCCATACAACGCCTTCTTGAGTTTATAGACTTGATCACCAGTGCCTTTTACCTCAAATCCGGGTGGTTGCTCGACGTAAACTTCTTTCAAGTAAGCCATTTAAAAAAGCGCTTTTTACGTCCATTTGATACTATGAAGTTCTTGTAGGCTGCATATGCTAGGAAATTCTTATTGCTTCGAGCTTGCGACGGGGGAAAATGTCTTATCAAAATTTATGCCTTCTTCTTGCGAGTGCGACTAATCATTGCTTTATTCCTAACAATGACGCGTCTTCGTTTGCTTTGTTCCTAAACCCATTTGGTGCCGATTAAATTTTGGTGCGTTGGTCTTAGAACATATACGGTCGTTGAATTGATCCATTCTTCTTGCATTGCATCTATCCATCTTGGATCGGCTAGAGCTTCATCAATTTTTTTCGGTTTCAATTGCGATAGAAAAAACATTGCATCTTGTTGGTCCCTTGTAGATTATCGTGTTCTAACTCCGTCTCTTGGATTTCCAATGACTAAGTCATGTGGATGATTTTTTAGCCATTTTCGATTTGGTTGTAACTCATTGGACTCCAGAGTTTCCTTCTTGTTGAAATACCACTTGTTGTACTCTTGTTGAATTCATCTTGTTGTAAATTGTTGACGGGTATGTTCAGATTCATCTACTGAGATTTCTTGAATTTCGCGTGCAACTTCGGGTGCAGTCACGTTTGGTACTTCATGTGTCACGTTGGGCCATTGACTCAAATTGATGAGTACCCATGTCACTTGTTTCTTCGAATCCTGCAACACATTTTCCTCAAAGATATTGTTAGAATTATTTAATTTAGAATTACCGCCCTTTTCTTTGCTTCTTTGCCATTGCTTTCGTCGACACAACATGAATTGATTCTTCTACCACCATTGTTGATTTGTTTGAATATTCTGTATGCCTTGCTAGTGATGAATATCCCAAGAATATTCCTTCGTTCGCACGCTCGTCAAAAGTCCTTAAATAAGACTTTCCATTAACAAGTACAAAATATTTACACCCAAATGTATGAAAATAAGTGAGGTTGGGTTTCCTCCCTTTCCATAATTCGTATGGTGTTTTGTTATAGGACTTGTGGATTAGACTGCGGTTTTGAGTATAGCACGCCGTATTGATAGCTTCTGCCCAAAAAAATCTCTTTGGTAGTTCGGTGGCTGATATTATGACTCGTGCAGCTTCTTTTAGTGTTCTATTTTTTCCTTTCAGCTACGCCACTTTGTTGCGTGTTCGTGTGGCAGATAATTGGTGTAGAATCCATTATGAATTGCAATAGGATTAAATCACGCATTCACAATTCGGTTCCTCGATCGGTTCGAATTGTTGCAATCTTCATGTCCTTTTTCGACTTGTAGTTGCTTTAGTAGTTCCGGCAACTTTGATTCAACTTCGTTCTTTTTCTTTCTGAATAACGTCCATGTGTACCTGGAAAAATCATCAACAACAACCAAAGTGTATTCTTACCACTTATACTTACTAGATCCACTGGACCAAATAAATCCATGTGTAGTAGACTTAGAGGTCTTGATGTTGACTCTTGAGATTTGGATTTGAATGATGCTTTGATTTGTTTTCCCTTCTGGCATGCATCGCAAATTTGATCCTTTTTTAACACAATGTTGGGTAGTCCATCAACTATCTTGTTTCGTGCGAGCTTATTGATGGTTTTGAAGTTTAGATGATTTAGCCTTCTGTGCCATTCCCAACTTGCTCCATTTGAATTGCTTGCCATTAAACACACAGAGTCCTTCGTTGTACTCCAATCAACAACATACATATTTTTCTTTCTCGATCCAGCTAGTACGACTTCCTTCGTAGATTCGTCTTTGACTTGACAGTTATCTTTGAAAAATTCTACGAGACAGCCTTTGTCGCAAAATTAACTTGTGCTAAACAAATTGAACTTTAATCCTTCGACAAATGAAACATCTTCAATTTGTAAGCCATCTTCACAATTGTTCCGGTGCCTTTGTTGTTCCGTATCGATCGTTTCCCCCAAAAACTACTTTTGGTCCTTCGATGCTTTTGAACTCAACTAGACTAGCTTTATTGCCGGTCATGTGTCGAGAGCATCTGCTATCGAAATCCCAAGTTTCCTGCAATAAAATTAATTATTCGTAGGTACCCACACTTGTTTGGGTCCTTTCGTGTTAGTAATTTTTGGCACCAAATCCACCTAGATCCCACTGATCCAAGAGTAGGTGATTTGTAACCATTACAAACTTTATAATCATAATGCACTTGCGAATAATGATTCGGTGCGGGTTGGGAAACTGATAGTTGCTTGATTCTATGATATAGAGCAAATCTGGACTTGGTCCATGGTTTGTCTTCAAGCGACCAAATAGAGGGATAATCTCCTAGCCTCAATTCTTGGATTTCTTCCTATTTTCCTATGAGGTTTTATTGCACTTGACTCGTTGGTTCTCCCTTTGAGATACAAACTTTTGCGTTTTAAAAATTTTTTTGCCTTACCAAGATATTATCATGATGATTCGGCCTTGCAACAATTTTCGGGGCATTAATTTGTTTCCAACTCCTTGTCTCATTGTGCTACGTTGACTTTTCACAAATTTTACCACTGGAACTTTATTAATTAAAGTAGTAGTAGAATTAGTCAACTTTTGAGGGGTTTTAGAACATGATGGATTGTAGCCTAGTCTGGCTTTATCTCCAGCGGGTTTTTGCATGTTTACCATTTTACTTCCCGAAGGTTATGTTCTCAAACCTCTCTAGCTTTGCACTCTTCTTGAAGTCGAATATTTTTGGCTTTCAAGTTACTCATTTCATTTAGAGCATTTTGCAATTTTTGTGTCATTTCTTCATTTTCAAGGATTAACGTATTATTGCGCTCTTTGATTAGAGTATGAGTGACCATGTAATAAGAACCAGTTCACATGGAATCCAATAAGCGTCTATATTGGGCTCATCACAAGGCCCATAACTACACCTTAAAGATCATTTGTGAGACCAAGAAGGCCCAATAAGTTATTCCATTTCGACCCTCAGATGACAGTATACTAAGTCGCCAATTTCAGTGATATCATGGGTCGAAGAAATCGCTTACAGGATTCGAGGTCGAATCATTCAACGAAGGGCGAGGGATGCCGGCCCAACATAATGAAGATCCATCACGAGTACAATTGCCGCCAATCACAACCGGCCCAGTCCAAATCGAATGCCGGCCCACATAATGAAGGATCCTTAAAGTACGAAATGGCAATCACAAGATCGCCAAGCCCAACATCAAAGCTTTATCTATGTGGTGTCATCATTATTTTTAATTGGTTTGAGTAAAGAGAAACACTAGTTAGGATTAGAACGGATTCTTAACCACTTCTCAAAAGGACCTATTTCTTGTTTTCTAGATTAGCTTTAGGACTTTTTCCTATTGTCTTCTAGGGATTCTGCCCCTATACCCTATAAATAGGGCACAACAATGATCAGTTTCCGGAAGGCTTCAATTGAATAAATTTAAGTTTTTCTTTACACTTGTGTAGAAATCTTATGGCTAAGTTTGTCAATTAGTGCTAGTCGTGGACTCGACTACAAATTGATTCGTGGACTCGACAAATTACTTTCTTCAACCTTCAGATTAGGTTCGTGGACTCGTTCTTGCGAAGGAACTAGATCCGACTCTCAGTTGATTGAAGATGCATCATCGAGGTACTGAGCTACAAATGTATTCTTCCAAGTCTTTGAGGATTCAGAAGGGTTTTCGTGTGGTCTTAAGCGTATCTTCGACCATCCTCTATCTTTACATTGAGGAAATTCTATAGGACAAAATACTCATACCATTAATTTGAAATCATGGACTAAACCCATCATATCCACATGACTCTTGAATCCTTCATAAGACTTAGAAATGATTCTTGAGTCTATGAAAGAATGTCACCGACACATACAAAAGAAAAAAAAAACACAAACATACAACGGAATAATCACACATAAGAATATACCACACATATTAATACAGAGCGAAAATAATAGACCTACAGAAAGCAAAGAAAAAAAAAGACAAAATCCAATAATTATAAAGGAAAACATATATCCGTACCAAAAAAAAAGAAAATACATAAATTAACACCATAATAACACCATACACGGATACCTATAAAAACATACAATATACAATATAACAACACAAATAAATCAAAAATTAATAAAAAAACTTACATGCAAAGAAATTAGACACTACCGAATATAATGCTATACTTAAAGGATGTGGACATTCGCACAAAATATGTACCCAGTATATGTCCATTGTAAAACAATCATATAGTGATAAAATCATACAGACTGGTATCCACTATACTTAACAAAATCTTACCAAATAATCTTCCGCAAGATTATTGTGGAATCTTTTTGTTCTTTCGCTTGACTCTTCCACTACTAAAAAAACAGAAAAAAAAAGTCGAAATCAGAAAAAAAATAAACATAATTTAAAAATACACCTTGATGTAGATATGGGTATGATCGACCATTAATGCAGATGAATACGTAAAATCATAACGCGATTCGATCTTCAATCGTGTCTTCGATCCGAACTTAATCAATGATCTTAAAGAGACCAAAAGAAAAAGTTATCAGATAGATAAAAATGTCCGAATTAGATCATACTAATGACTCGCACTGCGGTATTACTTTCATGTCCCAACATATAGAAGGTAGCCACCAAACAAATAAAATAAATTTCCTTCTGGGAGATGGTTTTTGCAAAGATCACTTATTTCTCCAAGTATCTTGACTAAGCGAGCTCCATATCGGTAAATTCTTCGTTAGAAAGCATTTTGAAATCTTCGAATCTTTTCATTGCGATGGTTAGCTTGTTGTCTTTTTCTTGTTCGTGCCTTTCACCGATGCTAATGAGAGTATCCTATTCTTTTTTGCTGTAGTGCATTTTCGAATCTTTGGGAATATAGTGTCATCGACCGCTTTTAACAAAATGTCCTTTGCAATGTTGTCCAAGTTATTTCGCCCTCTATCTTCACTTGTCCACTCCATTTTGGCTTTTGGAATATATCGTGGAGCATTCGGAGTTAGTGTGGCGCGGTGTTAACTTGCATGATTCGAAGTGGATCCATTCGTGAACTTCCACATTTCTTCATTTAAAGCAGAAAGTGCACCTGCATACGTATTTCCAATCATCAAATTTATCAAGTGTGAAAAACAAATTTTGAGCAAGAACCATATCTCACTTCATCTCTTAAGTCATTTTGAAGTTTTGAGATCTGCCTAGCAGTCAAGAAATGACTTAAATAGACAACCGCTCTGATACCACTTTGTTGGTCCCGAAAGGGTGGCGAGAATCTAGAGGGGGGGGGGGGTGAATAGACTTCTCTAACTTTCAATTCTCTTAAGCACGCAACACTTTGGTAATTTAACTCTAAGTAACAAGCATAACAAGTTAAGCAGTTTAGAGTGTGCACAGCGGAAATGTCACAGCAAAGTGTTATGCTCAATTGTGCGGTGCTCAAGGAGAGATTCTAAACATGCAAAACGTTAGAATGACTTGAATGGTTCAAATATGATGTGTGCAACGTTTCACTTTCATGCAAACGTGGGAACTAACAAACCCAGACAGATAAAGATACGCGATAAATCGTAAAGGGTTAGTTCGCAGTTTATAAGCATGCACGAAATTAAATGAGTAAGTAAAATATAGAGGATATTTATAGTGGTTCGGAGATGGTGTAATTTTCCTAGTCCACTCTTGCTCCTTTCACTCCCACAGAGGAATCACTATTCTTCGATCACAAGATACAATAGTAAATTAGTGCCGCGCGACACTATCCTGAGTGCTTCGCACAAAGCTACACTCCACCAAGTTTTTCACAAGCTCCTCTTGTTACTCCGCCTTCCCGAGTACTTCGCCAAGCTGTACTCCTACACCACGAGAACTACGCACAAAGCTACGCTCTCGCAGGGTTTTCACAAGCTTCCTCTTGTTACTCTTCCCTTTACAAAGAGTGCTACGCACAAAGCTACACTCAAACTGGGTTTTTTCACTCTCTCTAGTTACTCTACCCTTTTTTCTACACTCAGTAGAAGTGTTTACAAATGAGAATACAATGTTTCTCTCTCAGACTTGAATATAATTCTATGAAGCTCTGTTTCCCCCTCTTTGGCTAATTTAGAAATATTGCTTGTAATTCGTATATGGAATCTCTGCTTTCTGCTCTATTAGCCGTATCTCCCCGCTTCTTGTCTTCAAGTCTGCTTGACAATTTATAGCAAAAGATAGCTATTTGTCTGCTGATCAACTTTCGATCTCGATCGTCCATTTTAAATTGTAGTTGATCAAATAATTGTGTCAACTTGATCTGCAACGTCATTTTTCCGTCTGTCAGAAGATTTGAATAATCTTGCCGTTGTTCTTCATTAATCTGACAAAAGTTTTCCTTGGAATGTGTAGTCTGGAGTAGTTCTGAGCGTACGTAACCACCATCTCCTCCCCAATAATTCTAACACCCTAACGAGTGCGCACCACTTTGTGTCACTCAAGCTCACACACAGGAACTATTTGTACTGGCGAACGCAGGTGATCCCGTTTCTTCAGGGTCAAGGTTTATTAGGCTTCGTAGACGGTACACGGTCACAACCATCGCCATTCCTGGAGGTTCCCGCCGGCGACACTTCCAGCGATGCCATCTCCACCACGGAGAATCCGGGCTACGCTACATGGGTGCAACAAGATGCATCCATTCTCTCCCTTTTGATCTCCTCCCTATCTGAGGAGGTGATGTATCTATCGCTTGGGCAAACCACCGCACGTGGTGTCTGGACAGCCGCAGAGACAGCCTTGGGATCGTCCACGCAGGTTCGTTGCCTTTAATCTGCTTGGGCAGATTCAATCTCTTCGCCAAGGTGACAGCTCCAGCTCAGCCTTGGGAGGACTCTCACGCCATCGGAGCAGAACCTGTATATTTTTTGGGGATTAAGGTCGGAGTTCCGGGCTATGGCTTCTACACTGGCGATCAATGGCACGATGTTGTCCATTCCGCAACTGGCCGATTATCTCCAGGCGTAGCAATTCATCCACGAGGATGATTTTTCAACGTATGCAACCGGCAGCAGCGGCCGGATCTCCTTCAGCGCTGTACGCAGGTCGGGTCGCCGTCAGCATGGAGACGGCGGCCGGCAGTCACATGGTGGCGGAGGACGTGGCAACCAGCGCGGCGGCAGAGGCGGTCGTTGCCGGAACGGCGGGGTGCGCTGCCAGATATGCAGCAAGCAGGGGTACTCCGCTGCCTTTTGTTACCGGAGATACTCCGAACCGCTGCCAACGGCCCACTTCGCTGTAGCAGGTGGCGGATCAGCACTGGCGTCCTCTCCCACGGTTACGACCTGGCTGCCGACACGGGGGCTCAATGCATGCTACCCCAGATTCCAGTATACTCACACAATCCGAGAGTATCATGGTGACGACGTTTTGCGAGTGGGCGATGGCACAAGTTTGGCCATCTCGCGTGTGGGTCATGCAGCAATTCCGTCTCTTAATAAAGCTTTAAAATTATCTAAAATTTTGCATGTCCCTGAACTGTCCGCGTCGTTATTATCTGTTAACCGTTTCACTAGAGATAATAACTGCTATTTTGAGTTTCACCCCACGTTTTTTGTTCTAAAGGACTGCATCACTCAGGCGGTCTTGCTTAAAGGGCCAAGCTCGGGGGACTTATATTCGCTGTCTGATCCCAGTGCACATTATGCGTTTGTCTCGGCTCGTGCCACTTCCATGGTCTGGCATCAGCGTCTCGGTCACCCACATAGTCAAGCTCTTCATCCTGTCCTGCGAGAATGCCCAGTTGAGTCAAATAAAGTTGTTGTTCCCAAATTTTGTTCTCCGTGTCAACTTGGCAAATCTGCCTGATTTCCTTTACATAGGGTAGTCAAGTCCAATAATAATGTACTTGATTTAATTTTCACTGATATATGGGGCCCCGCGCCAGTTATTTCTGCGGATGGCTCCCGTTATTTTGTACTATTCGTAGATGATAACACCCGCTACTGTTGGTATTATCCTCTACGTCTCAAAACTGACATATATAAGATTTTTGATATTTTTTGGGCGACGGTAGAACGCACATTTTCGTGTTCTATCAAGTCATTTCGTGTTCTACCATAGATTACACAAACTATTCTCCAAATTAGGGATTGTTCACAGACAATCGTGTGCCTATACACACGAGCAAAACGACCGTGTTGAACACCGCATCGGCATATTCTCGAGACCGGCTGGCATTAATGGCACAAGCGTCTGTCCCACAACGTTATTGGGATCACGCGTTTGAAACAGCCACCTTCCTAATCAATCGTCTTCCGTCTACCTCACTCCAGTTTGATACACCATATTATCACCTTTAGAAGGCCCCTCCCACGTACACATACTTACGTGTGTTTGGGTGCCTTTGTTTTCCCTATCTACGCCCATATAATCGCCATAAAATCGAGTATCGGTCAAGTCCCTGTGTCTTCTTAGGTTACCCACCATCCTTTAGGGGTTACCGCTGCATGTGCCTAAACACCGGGAAAACCTATACTTATCGTCATGTCCGCTTTGACGAGTCCGTTTTTCCTTTTGCAGCAGATGGTCCCAAAATTCGGGAAGTGCTGCTTGACATACCAAATGTACCATGGGTTCTAGTCCTGTTCTACAAAATGGTAGTGGTACCATATCAACACCACCAAATGTACCGGCGCCACTTGTCCCTCGTGCACCAACTCGTGCACCAAGGAAAAGGTGTCCACGGGCCCAGCCCCTGGAACTGGCCCACGTCATGCGGCTACGGCGTATGACTAAAAGGACTGGAGAGCAACTGCATGCACTCACAGCTTCAACTGAGGACCGTACTTGCTACTCCAAGCCGTTGGGCATCCACAATGGCGAGATGTTATGGATCAAGAGTTCAACGCGTTACTACATAACAACACGTGGCAGCTGGTTCCTGCTACACCGAACATGAACATTGTGGGGTGCAAATGGGTGTTCCGCACTAAGCGCAAATCCGACTGTTCGGTTGAGCGCTACAAGGCAAGACTGGTGGCCAAGGGCTTTAACCAGGTTGCAGGCGATGACTTTTTTGAGACATTTAGCCCTATAGTCAAACCGACCACAGTTCGGATATTAGTGTCATTCGCCGTATCACGCGGGTGGACACTCCGTCAGCTGGATGTCCACAACACCTTCTTGAATGGACACTTATCAGAAACTGTCTACATGCGCCAGCCACCAGGGTATGAGGCCCTAATCATCCCGATCATGTCAGCCACTTGCAGCGTTTCTTGTATGGGCTCAAACAGGCCCCTCGGGCCTGGTTTCATCGTCTGCATGATTTCTTACTTTAACAGGGTTTGTTGCCTCCAAAACATATGTATCTCTGTTTCACTATTCAGTGCAGATTCCCGTGTCTTCCTGCTTGTGTATGTAGACGACATCATCATGCTCAGAAATGATGCTGTCTTGGTTGAATCCCTACTACAACGATTAGCTACGCGTTTAAAATCCGGATCTCGGGGCACCCACATTCTTTCTTGGCATAGAAACCATCACAGTTCCACATGGTATGATTCTCACACAACGGCGGTACATACGAGACATTCTGCAACGAGCGGGCATGACTGACTGCAAGCCGCTAGCCACACCAGCGTCCGTTAGTCAACCAGTGAGCCAGTCCACCGAACATTTTGATAATCCCACACAATACAGGCGACTATCGGGGGCACTTTCAGTATCTTTCCATCACTCGGCCAGAGAATTGGGGTTTACTCAAACGAGTTCTCCGCTATATAAAGGGGACTCTCGACTACAGGCTTCGCATCTCACCATCCAGGACCTCGGAAATACATGCCTACTCGGATTCTGACTGGGCCGGAGTGTCCAGTGGATCGTAAGTTTACCAGTGGTTATGCTGTTTACATAGGTACCAATCTTGTCTCATGGGTCTCTAGGAAACAGCGGTACAGTGGCTCGTTCATCAACTGAAGCCGAATGTAAAGGCTTAGCAGACGTCTGTGCAGAGGTGACATGGGTTCTATCTTTACTTGTCGTGAGTTAGGCCTCGACTCTCAACGCCGCCGACTCTTTGGTGTGACAATCTTGGAGCAACATACTTATGCGCCAACCCAGTTTTTCATGCGCCACTAAACATGTCGAGGTAGACTACCACTTCGTCCGGGACAAAGTTTCGTCTGGCGAGTTTTCGGGTTCACTTCGTCTCCACCAAGGACTAGCTCGCTGATATTTTTACAAAACTGCTACCGGCTGCACGTTTTGGTGTTCTTCATTCCAAGCTCAATGTGGTAGGTCACCCACTTGCGCTTGAGGGGATAGTGTTAGACTATGGTTTTTAATATTATTATTATCTGATGTATATTTGATTAGTCCTAGTTTATTGGGCTATTAGTTAGTTCTCTCTCCTGAGAGTATTAATTGTAATCTGATTGATTGTTGCTTGATATTTCTTCCCGAATTCATACTTCATGATGTTATTTCCCAATATTACTTCTTGTTTACCACTTCGTGATAGCACTTCACCATAGCTTGTCTAAACCTTTTTTTAGACCAAATTGCTCTCAATGGTAATTGAACCATAGATCATTTAGGTTCATCCAGTATGCTTCAACAAATCTTCTTCCATCTCGTTTATCTCAACCTTTAATGACTTAAGTGCTTCATTAAATGTGCTAAGCTGTGATCCCGCTTTCTTTTATTCTTCCACCAAATAAGGCTTTCACGTAGGCTTCATGGCAGGGTGCACCATACTTTGTGAACCAGAACTGACTCAAATTAAATAAAATTGGGGGTCTACAAAATTACCTTTGGCTCATCAAACTTACTTATACAAATATATTCCTAACACTCTCTTTTAACTCCAACTTCATTAACACACCAAAAGACAAAAGATTCTACCTTTAGTAGAAAGACACCTAAAAAGATACTAAAAACACCAAGAGATCAAGGTCTTACCCTCTCTTATGCTCAAGGTTAGGAAAGTATGAATCTTGGAGGACCATCTTGTAGAATTTAGGATACCCAAAACTTGGCTTGAAGAGGAAGCTACAAGTTTCTAGAGCAAGGTAGGGTTTTGTGTTTAGGGTGTTGGTGGATGCAATGAAAGGATGATGCTAGGTTAGCTTGGAGCACAAAAATTAGGTAGAAAGACTTCTTTGCCCCTTACTAAGGTTGGAAGAATAAGGAGACAAGGGAACAACTCATAAGGTCATAGAGTACAACTCTTTGACTCGGATTACCTAGTCAACTTCTAGTCTTTATATTGAATTTTCAGGATTTTAGGAATAAATTACAAATAAGCTAGGATTAATTATCTAATTTAATCCTTAATAAGCTAGGATTAATTATCAATTAATCCCCCCTAAAAAGAAGCTTCGTCCCGAGCTTGGGTACAAAAGTCCAAACAAAACGACAACGTGAAACAACAATGTGACAAGAGAAAACAAGAACATCTTTTGACCATAACGTCTAGAATTAAAAGGGATAAAATTGTCAAGAAGGCATGGCATTGCAAGGTTTAAAGAAATCACCAACGGAAGTTCCTTGAGTATAACAAAGACTAAGACCCAAAACAGTAAACCAAAAACCTTCTAAACAACCAACTAGAGTTCCAAACAATTAGATTCTAGCAAAACAACCCACAAAACTAACTACTCAACACAAATAACAAGCAAGAAAGATAACACAAGACAAAACCACAAAACTCAACCAACAGGTGACAACAACACAACAGTAACAACAAATGAGGGGTAAAAGACGAGTTTACCACAACCCCAAACTAAAAGGTGTAACACCCCGTGTTACGGCCTTCAATCCCGGATTAAGTATTTAATTAATCCCGTTTATAATAATTAAATATGATTTAATTATGTTAGGTTTCCCTTTCATTAATTAATAAGTTCCACCATGAACCGTAGACCCTTGCCTAAATTAGAGTCTTAAGCCTATTAGGAATAAAGAGTGTGAACCTTTTACTATTCGGATTCTAACTAGGAATCCTAGACCTAGTTATCTATTAGGAATAAAAGGAAGTGGGCCTTTTTACTATTCAGATTATGATTATGATTCTCTTTAATTAATTAATATGGTCCACTATGGACCATGGACCCTTATCCCTAAAACAAGCCTTAGTCCTAAGGAATAGGATTAGTAAACCCATATCATTCAGGCCCTAACTAGGAGTCTTAAATGTATAAATAGGGATATAGGAGGCACCTAGATCTTTCACCACAATAATCTCTCACCACCCAAAGAGTTCCAAGAATTCCCTTAGGAGAAATCAAGAAAGAAGAAAGCTTAAAGAAAGACCCTTCATAGACAAGGAATTAATTAAGGCTAAAAGGTAACCCATGTCTCAACAAAACCTATTTTTATAGCTATGATTCCCTTTTAGGATTTCCCCATATTATTGTGTGTTAATGATTCATGATATGGTTATTGATGATTGGTGTTATGATTCCATGGGTGATCTTGATGATCTTGATGATGAGAAGTTCTTGATGATTATATGGTGTTCTTGATGATTATGTGATGTTCTTGATAATTATGTGATGTCCTTGATGTTTATGTGATATTCTTACCGAATCTTGATATTAGAAGATGAATTGTGTTCTTGTTGATTTAAAAGGGATTAGAACCCTAGGTTGTATCGTATGCTATCGTTCTTGGTGTATTGGGTGGGAATTCACATGTTTGGGTGTTATTATGTTTAGAAAAGCATGATACGTTATGTGTCGCATGTTCTTACTTTTGGATCCGTTAATTGCTTACGTGTTGTCGTCAATTGCGTTTTGAAAGTGTCTAAGCATGGTTTCGGGTTCCAAGTTGACATCGCCGGCAACGGGCAGCGGGCGGCGGCAGCTGCCCGCCGGGCACCCGCTGCCCGGAAAGGACGTCGTCGGTGGGTGACCCCTCACCCACCGGCTACCCGCTGGTTTGTACCACTTGGGATTTTGGCTTCCCCGTTTGATGTTCCTCCGACCCTCGTGGTGTCGCAACGGACTCCGTCTATCGTGCCTGTGTCTAGTTTGACATTTCGGGTACTGTTCGTAGGTTTTATGAGTGTTAATATATTGCATGCTAGTTGAATTGGTATCCCGTTGACCTAGGTGAAGGAAGTATGAATCCTTAGGATTATTCTTAGTATGTGAAGGGATCACGCATAGGTTTCGTTATACGTTTTCTCCCCCTTCCCAATGTGCTAATGTGGGTTGCATGTGCTTGCTATGTGTTATGTGTGCATGATACCCCAATTCGTTTGCGATCGGATTGGTTATTCCTGAGCTGTGGTTCAGAAGCTGGCTGCGGTCAGATTACACTCTTTGGGCTGCGGTCCACCGTTTGGTTGCAATCAAACGTTTCTACATGAACTGCGGTTCATATTTCCTTGCTGCGGCCAGATTACATTCTCTTGGGCTGGTCCTGTATGGTTGCGATCGACCCCTCCGTGTTGCGATACGGGCAGGGTGTCGCGGGGGTGGTAGAGCTATATGCGCTGACCCTCATGTATGGCATGCAATTGGTCTTGTGGCGCCAACAAAGTGTGCTTGTGTGATGAGATATGGATGAGTTGTGGTTATGAGTGTCTTGGGATGTGACTGTGGGATTTATGTTGGGGCTGTTTATGTTGAGTTATGATTATTAATTGTGCTCAGCTTTATCTGCCTTGCCTGTTGTGAACTGTATATGCTTGTTATAACTGTTGCTTGTGCTTAAGCTCTATCTGTCGAGTCTATCCTTGTTTTAAAGCTAGAGTTCGTAGGATATATCTTCATGCTCAAAATGGTTTTCGTATATCTATATATATCTCTATATGTATTGTATTTCAACGCGTTGGAGTGGGTTATCAGCATCTCTCGCTGAACAGATATATTTGGCTTTTAGGCACTAATGAGTAGACACCGGAGCGCGCTAGAGATTCAAGGCGTAGTGTAGATGTTTCCCTTTCGGCCTGCGTGCCATTTACATTACTATGGGATTTAGTTAGTTAGCCTGTGCATCTGAGTTCTCAGCTCAGGTGTGGCCACAGCACCCCGTACCCTTGTGTTTAAACAATGCTCTGTTTGGGATTTAATAAGAAGATACCTTTATTATATAAGTCTTTAAAAGTTTTAAATTTTCGGGGTGTTACAGTTGGTATCAGAGCCTAAGTTTGACCCTAGGATAAGACTCTTAATACCACCAGACTTTTTAGGACACTAGCTTGAACTCTAGGTACTTAGAGAACATAGGATTCAGGAATCTTTTAGTGAGGCGCGGTGAGATTGTGAAACATACACATAACCTCCCCTCACTTCATCCCTCTCTAACTTAAAAAAACTCCCCCCTACGCTTACCACACCAAGGTAAGGGTGCAGCACACTAACTCATCATTACAATAAACAATTTCCCTGAAAACCAGCAACATGGCGCCACAAAAAGACAGTCAAGGACCCCACACTCCTCGCAGGACGAATCCGAACCTTCAACAAAATCCTCGGGCTAGGGAATGCCAAGAGGAACGTCGCGTAAAAGATAGCCTCGTTCGAGAGACACGAGGCTGATCTTTGATAAATCCAAGAAGAACCCACTTATGGGTAACAACCGGGGGTTCAACCAGGAAGTGCCTAGGGGCACGACTACGAGGACGATTCCACCCCGCACCGCAGCAAGGGCGACCATGTACGAAGAAATTCCCCACCTAAAACAAGGGAATAGCCACCATCAGGAAATACCACAAAATTCATCCAGCTGGCTCGTTTCGCGCCTGAATTAGATTGCCTACAGAGACAACCAAGATAAAGAAGTCAAGTCGGTAACAGACCACAAACTACGAAACCCAGAAGACCCTAATTGTAGCATACCCCGAACACCAACGAAACCAACACCAGTGAATGCGAACTTATACAAATGGGGAATTCAGGAACAAACCCGAAAGAAGAAGCAACAGAAGTGGGAGACCGCCCCCTCCAGCATGGCGAACCCTTTCAGAACTGGTTACGAATGGGCACAACTATCCCATCCCGGAGACTGGGAACGCCAATTAAATGCAAGAAAGTAAAGTAGTACGTCAACGACACCTTTTCTTAATCGTGTAGCGCGAATTATTGAAAAGGGCTCGATATGACAAGAAGAAACAACAGACGCATGAAAAGTGTTATACAACTAGAGCCTCCCAGCAATAAGGATCTTACCTTGTAACAAGGACCTTGATGGTTTTAAGACACCGTAGAAGTACGTGAGACACACAAAATCGCCAAAACACCATGCAGACATCGAGGCAGTCAATCAATGCGCATTTCAAGGAAGGGAAATGCATCACCGAAGCACTTGGTCACCAAAGGATTGAACAAAGAGCGGAGCAGACAAGCCGAACTCCAAGAAAGACCAAGAAGGCTTATCCATTAATCAAGCAAGGAAAAGACAAAAGTTGTCTTATAACCAACTACCGATGAATTGACGAGGCTTGCTAAATTGGAAACGGACCCGACCTACAGCGGAAAGGAACATGCGAGAGTCTCGACTCATGCTAAACCGAATTAAGGATAATGAACAATATTGGGTCATCCGATGTTAGTCCCTTTTATCGTGCCAATGGGCATGGGGCTGTCGGGCTTTGAATCGTGCATTCTTGGGATTTTTCCCGAAGGAATTCACTCTTCCTAGTCACTTCCCGCGGTCCCCAACGGACATTGACGGGACCTTGACGGGACCTGACAGGAGCTTGGCAGGCGGACACCGCCCACCTTGCGCCCACTCGTACAAGTCGCTGATTTCTTAACCCACTCATCTTTATTGATTTGTGGTGACGAGCACTATGTGCTGGCTCGCCTCGCTTGAACCGATCGTGTATATGAGACTTGTGCGTAGTGTGTGAGATACCATAGGCGATTGTTCCTCGAAATCTAATTTGGAGAATGTTTTTGGTGTATCTTATGTAAAACAGATCCGAACGTAAATGATTGTAGACGGATGCTCTCTCTCCTGTCGTTAAATATGACTCCTGTGGTGTCACGCGACGAACACATATCAGGGATATTCACAAATCAATTTGCATTATACTGTAATGAGCGGTTAGAGAGGGATTAAGGTAACATTCACGAAGTTATGAAGCCGCGGTGTACTTAGGCAGTGTACGAATATTGTGTCCTGGAACGTAAAGGAATTGGTAGAAACGAAACCATACGCAGGGGTCAGAGGATTGGGACTCGGGTGGTAGAATCCAATCAAGATCATTTAAAGATTCAAGAATGCCATTTAATTGTTATGGACCGGTGTTTTACTTCGAATCATATGTAAAGGAAATAGAATTTGCAATTGACTGGGAATAATCAGTTCACAGACATATCTTTGAGGAATCACAATTACTAATTGTTGGTTTATTGACAACTTGAAGATTTACTTGATAAAGGTGGTCAGGTGGAGATGTGTTGTTGCATAAGCAATTAAAGGTAGGTGGTAAACGAGGCTTACGATTGTGCCGAAGATTTGGCTTGGCAGACAGCGTGCACTTTAAGGATTCCTTGTGCTTAGAGATTAAATAAGAACTGAGCCTCGTAAGTCTCCAGAGTCACTCCCCGAAGCTTTGGCATGTTTATGTATTAAGAGGTAATCAGAAGTCGTTGTATTAAGAGTGGTTAATGAGAATGCAACAAAAGGAATTCGTGATCATAGAAGTTTAATTATTAAATAGTTCTACCGAGCAAAAGATATGGCAACTTACTAAGGGCGAGGAAACCTCAGGGGATATTAGACATGAAAGGTAATAATGAGTAAGATTTTTAATAGAATATCTTATGAGAAGAGCTTGTAAATTCTAAGGCGTTTGTGACTGGTGATTGTTCAATAGCACTACAAGAAGAAGAAAGTCAGATCCC
>VALG01001624.1:0-32215 GCA_009835305.1 Ipomoea purpurea
GAGATAAATAAGTAGTTATAGTATTTATATATGATATATGCTACATGTTATTATATATAGTACGTATGTATATATTATATATGCTACAGTATATATACTTATATTATGTATTTAATATATATGTATGTACATGTATATATATACATATATACGTATGTATATACAATATGTACTGATGGTACATATTGATATATACATATATATAGTAATATACATATATATATATATATATATATATATCATATATAGCTATATATTATATATGTATGATACGTATACATATTTATGTATGTATGTACATATATATATACATATAGACGTATATAGTATATATAGTAGTGATACTACATATATATATAATCATACATATATACACATACATAATGTGATGACATGACACAATCCGACTTATGGCTTACATATATATCATCCATGATATATATAATTTCATCCATATATATGAATACATAAATAATTATATAGTAATAGTAATTATATACTAGCCTATAATTTGTAGGTAGAGATGCTATAGGGCTATGATAAATCAGTATATATATATGATAGTATCTTATAAAATATATGATATCATATGTATCATTAAATACTCCTTGATATATAGCTACGTATAGGGGTATATATATATCATGAAATATAGATTATATAGTTAGTACTTAATACGATATCACTTGATTCAGGTATACTAGATAAGTGTTATACCTATAATATATGTATAAGCTATACGTATAGGTCATATATTAATATATGTACTCTTATATACGTATGTATCGTAGATATGTTGTAATGTGATGCTTACTAGTATATTATCCCAGTATACTTCACCTATATTCATGTATGTCGCTGTGTGTGGTTGTGTGTGTGCTGTCGGGTGTGTGTGTGTGTGTGTGTGGGAAATCATTTTGTAGAAGGAAGATGATATATTTAGGAGACTCTAGGTTTAAAACTAGGAATAGACTCGACACGTAGAGATAGACACATTCAACAGTCATAATCAAGCATTTAAAGACATCATCATACATCCTAAGGTCACAGGTTACTTTCATATCATTCATATCGTCTTTCAATTAATATCTTTATCACGTAAACATACTATGGTGGCGCAACAGGACCAATAGCATGCCCATACATGAGGGTTAGCGCATATAGCGCTATCACGGCCCCACATCACCCTACGTCATACCGCAACATGAAGGGGTTGACCGCAGCCAACCGATGAACTATAGTTTATTAAACTGTTGATGAGCTCAACGGCGGACCAGAACCCTACACACCGTTGACGGCCTTAATCGGTGGGTCGTGGCTCTTTTGTGGACTGCAGGCTTACACACCGTTGACGAGCTCAATCGGTGGGATTGCAGCCCATGTAAAACTGTTAGTGAACCATAGCTCTAGACACCGTTGACGAGCTCAATCGGTGGACCGTGGCCTTTGCTAGACTGCCACCCTACACACCGTTGACGAGCTCAATCGGTGGATTCCAGCCAATGTAAAGCTAATTTCACCGCAGCCAATATTGGGGAGTCATGCACATATAACACGTAGCAAGCACATGCAATCCATATTAACACATTGGGAGAGGGGAGAAAACGTATAATGAAACCTATGCGTGGTCATCCACATACTAGGAATAGTCCTAAGGGGTTAATACATCTTTCACCTAGGTTACAGGGTACCAATTCAACTAGCATACAATACACAAGACTCTTTTATCCTACGAACGGTACCCGAAATATCAAACTAGACTTAGACACGATGAACGGAGTCCGTTGGGACACCACGAGGGTCGGGGAAACATCAAACGGGGTAGCCAACCTCTCGAAATGGGGAAAATTCCAGGCAGCAGGTGCCCGGCGAGCAGTCGTTTGCCCATCGACTGTGCGCTGCCGCGACGCCAATTTGGGCAGTGGGCAGGTGGAACCCGAAACCATGTTTAGTCACTTTTAAACACAAATGACGATACCACGTAGTCAAATAATAGATCAAAAACAAGAATCATATTGAACACATCCTTACATGACTTCTAAACATAATTAACACCCGAACATGCGAAATCCCACCAAATATATATCAAGAACATTGCAATACAAAATTCCTAATTTAACCTAGGGCTCTAATCATATTCAAATTATCAAGATCATAGTTTATTTAATATCAAAAAACATCAAAAACATCAAGATTTATCAAGAACATCACACAATCATCAAGATCCTTTTATAATCATCAAGATTATCAAGATCAACACATAAAATCATCTCATCAATCATCTAGATCAAATCATAATCATCATAAAAGATTTATTAAGACACAAACATATAGAGAAGGAGCCAAAGAAGAAGATTATTGCAAGGAAAATATGTTTTGTTGAGACATGGGTTACCTCTTAGCTTTAATTAGATTCCTTGGCTATTAAGGTTCTTTCTCTAAGAACTTTTTCTTCTTGATTTCTCCTACGTTGGCGATAAGACAATTCTTGGGACTTCTTGTGTGGTGATATTTATTATGGTGTGACTTCTAGGTGTCTCTTATGTCCCTATTTATATATCTAAGAGTCCTAATTAGGGTCTGAATGGTATGTGTTTGCTAGTTCTATTTCTTATAGGATTGGTTGTCGGTACCAAATTAAGTGATTAGGATTGGGGACAGATTGAGCATCGTCAGAGAATTTCGCCAGTTCCTTGGTGGAACCTTCAACGTAGCCTAGGAGATTAAGGCCAACAAGAGTGGCGTGAACCTGCCGGCGCCAAACGGGAAGTTGGTGGTGGTGAGTTTGATAGGAAAGTGAGTGGGAGCATTTAGCCGGATGATCTCATTGGTGTTGGTGGAAGCCATTGATTAGAAAAAAAAAAATTCTTTCGTAGGAGATTTCAGGCTCTGATTACTATATAGAGTTTATGAACTTGATGATTATTAATGTAAGCTCATGCAGCTATATAGTGTTCGGAGGAGGAAAGCTAGAGAAGTAGTTACAACAATAATTTAACCTACAGAGCTAATCAACAGGAAGCTAAAATAAAGAGATAAATAATGTGGAGCCTCATATGTTCTTAATACCATGTCCGCCTGCTGCTATCCATTATCCTCATTTGACTGTTTTCATTTCCTACATTTTATTTTAATAATAATAAGAAAAAAACTCTAATTAATTGTTTTAACTCATTAAAACTAACCTATAATTTTATTTTATGACATTATAATAAGTTTGCTCTGCCTTTAATAATTAAATGTTACTCCAAAATTTTCATCAAATTTTTATCGTTAAATTTTTGTACTAACATGCACTATAATAAGATTATAATTATTACGTATCTAACTTATTTAGAGATGCCAATCTAGCGTGTGAAAATTGAATTCTTAACCCGATACACCACAAAAAAAAAAGTTTTTGAATATGGCAAGAAAATATATTAATATATATAATATATATATATATATATATATATATAGGATATAATATATAGTATATATATATATATATTATACTAATATTATTAGCTAATAAAAAATCAATTTGATAAGAGACAAAATGAGAAGTCTGAGTCAAGAAATTTTAGTAATGTAACCTGATAGCTCGAGTCAGGAGCTTTTCTGCTGTGCAACCGTGTGCACATGCAAGGTGCAACGGAATTGGATTTGAATAATTTTTATACTATATGATTCATATTTTATATCTATAGATATCATCAATTTCTATACTGTAGATTACATAAAATCTATTGTGTAGATTCATAATTTAAATTACAGTAGATTCATAATTTTATACAACAGATTCATAATTTCTTATACTGGCATGATTCATGAATATCTGTACTGTAGATTCATAATTTCTGTACTGTACATTCATAATTTCTAAACTGTATACGTTGTCAAATTATGAACATATAGTTTTGTGATTTGTGAATACAGAGTTCAACATTGGGAATATGAACATCGAAATTATGAACATAGAGTTCTGTAATTGCGAATATAGAGTTTAATATAATATTATACTAATAGTATACAATTTATGAATCCAATTCGTGTGCACCATGCATGGATGGTGCACACAGTTGCCCACATAAATTTGCCCGCGAATCACGTAATACTAATTTTTTGTTTTTACAGTGACGTGTATTAGGACTCTATGTATCTGAGTCTGTTTGAACTTCTTATCCTTGTCACACTGTGACTCTCTACTTCTTATCCAAGTCACATTGTGACTCTCTATTGTATATATTCACATCATCTTATCTCATTGTAATCAAGTTCAGTAAATAGAATACAATCAGTTCTCATCTGGTATCAGTAAGCTAAGGTTTTTTCTTTGTCTCTCGTCCCTATGGCTGACAGATTTGTTGATTCCTCCGAAGGACCATGTCTGATGCTGCTATGTTGTCAAGTTCGTCGTCAATTGTGTCGCTATCCATCACACATCACCTCATTAGTACCAAGTTAACCTACAAGAATTATTTTGTTCAATGCTTTCCTACATAACCACACATGGTTCTAGTTCCACGCACTGCAGGTATGAATATTATTGGCTGTAAATGGGTGTTTCGTACGAAGAGAAAGACTGATGGTGCTATTGAAAGGCATAAAGCCGGCTTTTTGCGAAAGGTTTTAATCGGGTTCAGGCCAGGACTTCTTCGACACTTTTTAGTCCAGTGGTAAAGCCTACTGTAACACCCCGTGTTACGGCCCTAAGACATATTAATTAATTAATCGATAGCCCATAAGAAAGAATAAATTATAATGATTAATTGGGAAAAGGCCCACCATAGTCCGTGGACCCCATCCTAAACCCAACCCCTAATCCCAATAGGATTAGACCTAAATAAGACCCTAGATATAAATAGGGAACTTAGAGGCACCTAGAACCCACCACAATAATCTCTCACCACCCAAAGAGCTCCAAGAATTCCCCTAGGAGAAATCAAGAAATCAAGAAAGCTTAAAGAAAGATCCTTCATAGCCAAGGAATTAATTAGGCTAAGAGGTAACCCATGTCTCAACAAAACCTATTTTATAGTATGATTTCCCCTTAGGGTTTCCCCATTATTGAATGGCGAATTATGATGATTATTATTGATGTTGATTTAATGATTCCATGGGGAATCTTGATAATCTTGATATTGGGAGTTTCTTGATAATTATGATGTTCTTGATGATTATTGGGATTCTTGATGATTATGTGTTGTTCTTGATGATTATGATGTTCTTGATGATTAATTGGTATCCTTGATGATTATGTGTTGTTCTTACCGAATCTTGCAATTAGAAGACGAATCGTATTCTTGTTGATATAAAGTGATTAGAACCCTAGGTTGTACGTATGTTTATTCTTGGATTATCGGGTGGGAAATCGCATGTTTGGGTGTTGATTATGTTTAGAAAAGCATGATAGGTTATGCCGTTCGTTTCTCGTATTTGATCCGTTAATTGTCTACGTGTTGTCGTTAATTGCGTTGTAAAGTGTCTAAGCATGGTTTCGGGTTCCACAACGGTTCCCGGGAAAAATGGAAAGGTCAGTGGGGGGGTGGGGGTAGGGGACCCGCCACCTACCCACGCGGATTTCGGGCAGCCGGCAGCTGCCCTGCCGGGCCCGCTGCCGGAACAGTGAACCGGCGGGGGTGGACCCCACCACCGGCTACCCGCTGGAAATTTCCCCCGGGACCGGCTTCCCGTTTGATGTTTCCCCGACCCCCGTGGTGTCCCAACGGACTCCGTTTATCGTGCCTATGTCTATTTAGTTTGTTCGGGTACCGTTCGTAGGTTTATGAGTCTATTATATGCATGCTAGTTGAATTGGTATCCCGTTGACCTAGGTGGAAAGAGTATGAACCCTTAGGACTATTCTTAGTATGTGATGGATCACGCATAGGTTTTGTTATACGTTTATTCCCCTTCCCAATGTGTAATGTGGGTTGCATGTGCTTGCTATGTGTTATGTGTGTGTGTTACCCCAATTCGGTTGCGATCCGGATTGGTTATCCTGAGCTGCGGTTCATAAGCTGGCTGCGGTCAGAATTGAGTACTTGGCCTGCGGCTCCAACCGGTCCACCGTTTGGTTGCGATCAAACGTTTCTAGTACGAGCTGCGGTTCGTCCTTTATCCTGGCTGGCGTCAGATGACACTCTCTTGGGGCTGCGGTCACCTGTTTGGTTGCGATCAATACATTGGACCGAGGCTGCCGGTTCATCGGTCGGCTGGCGTCGACTCCCCGTGTTGCGTACGGGGCAATGGTGGCTTGGGCGGACAGCCAACACATATGTCGAGACTATAACAAACTGCGCTGCCCTGCCATAGACAAGGACAAGTATGCGGATACACAAAAAAAACAACAAAAAGCGATTCGGATCCCTGCTGCGAACGCCACATCGTGCGATATTGTGTTGTCGATATGGAACGAGTTGTGACTCCACGAGTGGCATTGGGAAAATTGTGACTATGCGGTTTTCATATTCGGGGATTTGTTTAATGATGGGGGTTATGAATTAGCTATCTTACTGCCTTGCGACTTATTTGCCATATCTACTTATAGAGTTGGCTCTTGACTCGCTTAATCAATGTTTGTTTGGTCTGTCTGGGCTTTAACTGCTCGACGCTCATTCCCCGGTTTTAAAGCTAGAGTTTGTACAGGATATATCTTCATGCTCAAATGTTTTCATATATCATTATATTGCTATATGTATTGTATTTCAACGCGTTGGAGTGGGTTACCAGCATCTCTCGCTGAACAGATATATTTTGGCTTTCAAGGCACAGAGGTTAGAGTCACTGGAGCGCGCTAGAACTGGAGCGTAGAAGTGTGTAGTATTCCTTTCGGCCTGGTGCCATGTTATGCATTTATTTTCGGAGGATAGTAGTTAGAGCTCTGTGCACCTGGGTCTCTCTAGCCCAGGTGTGGCATAGCACCCCCGTACACTTATGTTACCTTTGGGATTTAATGAGATGTTACCTTTATTATATACCATTTCTAATGTCTCTGAAAATCTGGGGTGTTACACACGATTTCTCAGACAACCTGCTCCTTTTTCTCACTCGCCACATTCATCTCTCTCTCTTTTGTTAGCTACTTTTACGATAGTCGTTGGCATGTCGACGCGGTTATCCTATCGCGCGTACAAACGCAACCGATACTACTTTGAGCATTACTTATAAATAAACCACCTCAAATTCCAAGTTGGTCCTATGCATGATCTCATATATACCATCCTTGGCAGTTGCGTACTACCTTTTTGTACAATACTTTTCAAAATCAATCATTGTGCATCCTATCCTCAGTCATTCGCCATGCGCGTCCGAAAACTAGTGTATCAGCGCAATACTAACTGTGAAACCTAGAAAGTACAGAATTGCGATTTTAGTGCTCAACGGTTTTGGCATTGTAAAGTTGGTGAGAATATAGGCGAAAATGCCACACACATTTTATTCTTTTTCTTTGATACTGATCTATGTGTTTAAATTTTTCAAATGTAAGCGTTGAGATTGAATAAAAAAACACGAAACAATAAAAATAAGATAATCAGAATACGAATACATACAATAACGACACTATACCCCGTATACCTACTATTTGCCGCGTACACACGCGCATCACTAGCGCTATACTAGGCATATGCCTTACTACCGACCTACAGTATACCCTATATATATGTATCATATAGTATATACTACTATACCGCGTGCATCCACACCCCCGTCATATAACCTTCATCTCATATGCCTCCTGTTTAGCAAACTTCAAGGTCATACCTAGTCCTTATTAGTGCAACGGTCGGTCTTACGTATAGACCTTGCTATACATTCAGTGAGATATACACATGCTTTAATTAAAATTCCGAACATATTAGCTCATTCTATTTTCGTCAGATAACTTTTTGTGTGCTATAATCTTAACCCTCTTGATATAGAATCACTCTGATACATCTGAAACTCCCGACCATTATCGTCATTTCTTCCCCTCGTTAGATACATTTCGTCAGGTGATGTTAATATCACAACTTTTATTTAAACTGATGGCGCTCCCCAAATCTCCTCAATTTCAGGTAGTGGTTGTTTCTAACTTCGTTCTGTATACTCAAAGATGATATACATGTCAATGTTAAAAAAAAAGATGATATGTAATTATAAAACATTAGTAGTGTTTTAATTTAGCGAGACAAACATGTGGAGTGTAGGACAACAAAAGGCGGTGTTTTCTTTGCTATATTTTATATTTATATTTTTGATTATACATATTTATTCGGAGATGGGACGGGATTGGGAGGGGTATCTCGTTCCTGTCCCAGTCCTTCTCAGTTTTCACAAGTGTGCCATATTCTCATTCCATCGTGTTATAAGATCATCATATCACCCATCTATTTAAAATATATTTTTATATCTATCTGGATGAGATTAATTTGGTAGATTAAAATGCGCATATGCATATTAAACATTATTATGTGCGCATAGATTAAGGTCTGTAATTGCCTATTAAAGCATTGTTGTGTGCAACATACATAGGGACTTATTAAGGTGCGTCAGTTAACACTTTAAGGTGCATAAGTTCTAAATCTAACGGTGGCGTCATTCTTCAACCTCTATGCCAGTCATTCTTACAGCTTTGTACTGTCATCTTTAACCACTCTAAGGCTGCGTCATTTTTTAGCACTAAAGGTGGCGCCATTTTAATATCAAGGTGCACTTCATTTTAAATTAAGTGCTCACTTCTTAACATAAAGGTGCTTATTTTTAAACTTAACGTGCGTCATTTTAACACTTAAGGTACACCATTTTTCAACACTTAAAGTGCGTCATTTGTATAAACCTTTACAGGTGCATCTTTGTAACAGTTTAGCAGTGCCATTTAAACCTTGCTTTTGTATTCGCTGGAAGCACGTTTTTTTAAAAACTTTCATTGATTTGAACCGTTATCTAGATTTAATCAGACTCAATTTCATCCCATGTTCACTGGGAGATCCTTCGCCACCAGATCTCTTCCCTACCCAACACACACACCATATACGAGTCGAGTTCATGTGCGGTGACCCCTTCACGTGCAGTCATGCGGTGGTTTTTAGAATACACCAATAGATTAAGCAAAATATAACACCATCAATGTTCAGAAATGCACTACAAAAACACACACAATTAGGTACATATCACCAACAACACACCATTAGGTATGACTAAAAGTATCCACATAGTGTTCGAAAATACACCATTAGTGGCATGGAGATATAAGGTGTAATTTTATTTTTTTGTGTTTGTGTATTTTTTAGTGTAATTTTTACATTTCATTGTTGTGTGTTTCTCTTACACTATTGCTGCATATTGTTAACACTATTGGTATATAGGTCCATAATCAGTGAGACCATGCCCCGGGTGAGAACCTATGGACAAATCGAAATCATCTGATCTAGTACATCTAACGGTTGAAAATAAACAAAATTTTGTAATATTTATGAAAAATGACTACACTCATTTTAAAAATTTTGTAATATTTATAAAATGAACCGCCCATTTTTAACTTAATTTCCTCTATCATCATCTTGCAGATCAATGGTTTGGATTTGTCCATAAATTTTTACTTAGGGTGTGGTTCACATATGATTAGGATTCTATACACACACACATACACACACCACCACACACACACACACACACCACCCACACACACAACACACACACACACACCCACACACCACACACCCACCACACATCCTCATACTATATATAATATAAATACATATAAGATAACTAGGACGTCCGGTTTACATTTACGGGAACCGCATCCTTAGGTGAGGATGCTGAGGACTAATCTAGATTTAAATTAATCAGAATGATGCCGCGACTGAGATTAAGGGATAAATCACAATACTTAAGAAAAATCCTTTAAAATATTTAAAAAATATATAACCGTTTAGGAGTACATTCCAGTTCTTATTAAAATTGTGTATTCCTATACAAATGTTGTGCATTATTATACTATGTTTTGTGCATGATAACTCTCTTGTTGTCAATTCAAAACACTCAAAAAAAAAAAAAAAAAAAATCTACGATGGACATTCCAATGTTCCTATAACGCGCACCGAAGTCACGCTAATGAACTAATGCACGTCTTGCCCAGCCTACGATGCACAACTCACAGGCACTGGATTGGCACAACCGTACTACCCAAACATTTGTTTACAATATACACCAAACATCCAAAATAGGCAATATTATACGCAAAAGAACAAGCAAACATAATAAAAAAGACTAATCGCATTGCATGGACGAACACTCGATCAATGATGAAGAAATCGCATTAGGCCAAGGATTCCCATGCGTTGGTAAAAATGACAATTTTGAGTGGCTATTTTGTGGTACAAATATGTGTGAGGTCCACTCCCAATTTTGGTCAGATCAAAGTGGATTTGAATTCTTCATAGTGGGACGAAAGAAATTAATATATTATACGTTCAAAATAAATAATAATGAAATGAGATATTGATTCTCAAAATGAAGATTATTTAAGAGAAGTTAAAAACATAATCCTAAGTTTAGGTGCTAATTAAGATTAGCACTAGTTTTTGTACTAATTACTTAGCACTCACGTGGATGCTAGCTTTGGAGTTGACATCACCGACACCAAATGGTGCAGTCGATTATAACTATTCGGATGTTCTTTTTTGTTTCGGTTAATTTCGAATGGATATTCATAAATACAGACTTTTCGATCGTTCAAGTGATTTTGAAACTGGTCATTATGGTCGGTAAAATTAATTGTATATTAATTTGTAATCGTAAATAATTATTTTTAATATTCAGTATGACAGTTTCAAACATAATATTCAATTATTAATTCAGATTTATTTGTGTCTATTAATGCTTAAATTTATTTGAATCCCCTATATATAACCTAGTGTTTGGGCAAATAATTTTAGATGTAACAAAATCAGAATTTTTCACTCTTACGTTGTCTTCATTCAAAAAAATTTGCCCATTCTTCTAAAAAGTTTGTGTTCAAGCCATTTGTACTAGTTAGGTACCTCATTTCTTCTTTCTCTACATCTATGTGTTTTTTTGCTATAGACTTTATTACACTATAGTATCATTCATAACTATTTTCTCAACCTATTGAATACAAGAGTCAATGTCGCCTCGGCTCGAACCCATAACCTCTCATATGGGAGTACAACCTTAGTGTCATTAGACACAAGATCTTGACTGTTGTTATATGTACTAAATTTTACTTTCTTATAATGTTGTTGCTTTTTTCCCATTATGCTATACACTTCCTTTCCCTTATGGTGACAATCATTAATTGTTGGGAGATTATATAATAAATAATTAATTGAACAGTATTCATGACATGCTTACGGAAGTTTAAATAATATTTTTTGTATTGCGGAATTGTAAATATTATTTTAAATTTGGTTGAAATTTTATTAATCAGAACATTGATATTCTTATTTGTATTTTGAAAGAGTTAATTATTTTGAGTTTTTTTATTGAAGATGTGGTTTTTTGTAAGAGTTTTTTTTTTTTTTTTTTTTTTTTTTTTTCAAAAGATATGGTTTTTCATAGACATGATTTTTAAAATTAAAAGAGATGGTTTTTATACTTTTGATGTCTTATAATTTTTAAATATTCTAATGTCTTCTGAGTTTTATATCTTCTACTAAGTTCCTATAAATTTATAGGGCATGACACTTGCTTGAATGTCTTGTTCATTCATTCCCCCTTGCGTTTTCTTCCGATTTACTCTCCAAATTTACAACGGTTCTCTGGAAGTCTTTTCTTCTGGATGTTTACTGTCCGAGATTGTTCCTCCATGATTAACTATAATGCGAAGTTTTTCTAAAATGGTACCGAAGATTTGAGATGGTGCTGACAAAACTTAGGTACATTCACTTTAATAATCAAATGTATCTACACATAGTTCTAACAGCGCCCTAGAGTCGACAGTGGCGCGATAAAATACTGTGGCCCAAAAACTGAGTTTCTCTCTACCTACTACAACCTTGCATGGTGGTTAGTTTTACATTAGTCTGAGGTTTTAACTGCCTAGCTGTCTCCACAAATACCTCACCTTGTTATCGCTTGTGGACACTGTGTCCACGCTTGCAAGGTGGACCAGTTATGTTCTTAATTACTGAACTTTATGTTCATAATTTTAACTTTCATATTTATCATCTATTCAGAACTCCTATATCACAATTATAGACACTCCTAACGTTCACATAATTTTTGAACTGTCATATTCGGAATTATTGCAACTTTATGTACTATTCATCAGAACATCTTTGTTCATGAATTTTTTGAAACTCTATACTTCAACAATTCATCAAGTTTGCAATTTTTGTCCACACTTGCAGGTGGCCAACACGTTGCAAACACGCATAATTATCCCTAAGTCAATGGAGGAGATTGGCTTTCCCAGTATCAAACTTATGCTACAGTGGCCATGAGGGCAAGTAATTAAAGTGTAAGAACTCATTTTGAACATTCCTACATAATGGATCAAAACTCTAAGCAATGGACTAACATGATGGTTGGGTTCACACTGCAAATTTAACTTTTCTTATTTTACTTTTCCATTTTAGAACCATGGGTCATGCTAGGAGGACTGGGCAGAGTTCCATGGAGCCTGTGATGCATGAAAAGTGGATGAGGAAAGAACAGTGTCAACAAAATCCAGAAGAAGAAGAAGACGAAGAAGACCAACTCACACTGCGCTTCTTGTTCATGAACAAAGATCGGAAAACGCCCCGCTGCTTCTCCCTCTAAGATGTCAGTGTGTTCTTCCTCTTTGCCTGGGTTTCACTTTTCTGGAGATCCTTGGTTTTCCATTACCGTACAGAGCTAGGATGAAGGGACCGCCATTAAATAAGTAGCTTTCATTAAATATTTCCTTTAATTCTGTGCAGGTAACCTCTGTCAGGCCGTGTCACACACCCCAGAGAAGGTTAGGTGATACTCAAATGGATTTCTAAGAACGTACAATATCAGATAGGGAGACTTTGGAGACTTTTAAGTAGTATTTCCCTAACTTTGTTATATGTAACACTACAGGAACGATCAAAGCGAACGATAGAAGAAAAGATTTAAGAAATCTGCAGCTTTCCTCTTTCCTGTCTTGGAGAAAGCAATCATGTTGCAGCAAGTAATGTGATTAGGTTTTTTATACTAGCAAACAATTTTTTGTCTTGATGAGCTATTGTAAATTTTTATTTTAAATCCTCAACTATATGTAGGTTACAAAGGTTTGGTTGATATCAATACTGTAAATTAATGGAATTTCCGACCACCTGAAGTGATTTAATCAAGTCGATAGCCTTGTGTGCCGATCCTTTTTGGTAATCGAAAAAATCTTTGTTTCTATTTCTGACACTTTTTGCTTTCGACTCTGATTGAGATCGACTTTAAGGTGGTCGGAAATTCAATACATTTCTCACAGTGATACTTGTGCATATAAATGTGCAACAAATCTGACAATATGTAGTATTTCTCTTAGAGTATAGATTTTGACATATTCATTATTTCTTTGATACTGCAGGGTCTTTCGGTAAATCCATGTTTAGATGGTGAACCGGTTGAGTTCTGGAGGTGTGTGAATTGGAGTTATCGTGGATTTGACTGAGGAATTTCAACATTAGAGGTAAATGGGGCATTTAGATTCACAAATCTCCTACCAAACGTGTGAAGATACTACAATTTATATGTCATGCCCGGAAATCATGTCTACAGTAATAGACTTATTGGGGAGCATATAACTTAGCAGTTAGCATAGAATCATTTTAGGAACAGTAAAGCATGCTATGAATCCAAGCTTCTCTGTCTTTCCACCTTTCAGACTAAACTCCAACCATTGGACAAAAGATTACAAGGCTTTAAGATACTTGGGTATGGAGGTTGGTTTTTCATTCAAAGACTGACTGAAGAGCTTAAAATCATTTCAAAAAGTACAACAATCAACTAGTTATTCTGAAATTAGAATAAAGAAAACCGTCTTGAAAAAAGGAATAGCCTCCTCTTGAACCAGACTGTTGTAGAGCTGAAGGAAGCTAAACTCACTCCTCCAAGATGGAGAGAGAACAACTTTTAACAGAGGCTAAGTCTCCATGATGATCCTCAGGAAAGGTATTTCATTAAATCTAGAATATTCATCCTTTAATTATTAATCAATACTTTTTTCCATGTATATAAGAAGCATAGGACACCGTGGAAAGGGTTGACAATCCCACTTGCAGGAGTAATGGCAATGCACTGCGTTTTCTTACGTAACCATACAGGTTTTTCGGAGTTGACTAAGTTAATTTTTAATTCATTTTCACATATTAAATTTAGTATTAGTATATAAAAAATCTATATAGTTAAGAAACAAAGTTTGTTTGACTAATTAATGAGTAAACACTGACAAGGAAAATAGGAAAATGAGTATGTTCTTAGGTAGATAATTTCACTAAAGAGTTAATACCATCGAGGTCCTCTGAGTATGGTGTTTTGCAATTAGATCCCTAAAACTTTCAAATTGATCATCTGTGAATCCTTCGAAATTTCAATTTAACCATTTGGTGGAATTAACCACAATAGTTTCACGTATTAAATTTTAACCAACATTGTCCTTTCAGAGATCACGACTGGGTAAATTTTAAAACTTGAAGGACCATCGGTGTTAAATTGGACCACGGAATGTTAAATTGAAAATAAAATGCCATAGATGCCAAATTTGAATGTTTAGACTAAATGTGACAAAAACACTATATTGAGACTCATAATGGTATTAATTATTCAAGAATAAACAAAGAAAACTAGTATCAAGAAATTAAAAATGAAATCTCCAACACAAGTATAAATGAACTCTAATTAATTTGATATGATCATTGACCATAGAAATATTTATTATGGATGGTATAGATTAATAATAACACCATTAAATTCCTAATCACCTATAATTACTTAAGAGTAAACAAGTGACGCCAATTTAACCCTAATTGATAGCCTAAGTCTAAGAGGAACCTAATACCCTATAACAACCACCTAGGATCCCAAGATTCAATTGCAATTAAGCTTTTTGTGAACTTGCCCCAACAACAAATAACATTCTCCAAACACCAAACATTCCCCATTTGGTATCTAATTTTCCCTAGATAGTCTGTAAAGCATCCTAGTTGCCTACCTCAATTGAAATCACAATTCAAGATGCAGCAAGAATCATCATATACCATAAAGTCACAAAGAATAGTTTGTAAAGAGGTATGCATCAAATTATTTATACTGCATTGTTGGGTTTTTTTAGGACGATTTTTAGAAGCCCATGGAGTGTCGAACACAACTGAAAGATTGGGGTGGATTCCCGGAAAAGAAAGTAAAAAGGATGCTAGATTGTGAAAGAATACTTGGAAATTGTGAAATGTAGTTGTCACTGTGACAGTAGTTGCCAATGTGTGATGTCTATTCTTGCCTAATGAGCATGTCGAGTGGTATTCTACTTTGTGATCAGTAGAATACGCCTCGAGTTGTATTTGTTTACTGTTGTTGTTATTCTCTTGTTGTTGTCTTGGGATGTTGATTTCCCTTGCCCTTTTGAGAGTGAAATAGAGTCTTTGCAGTTGACTTCTCTCTTATGGCTTTGAACTGATATATACTGTATTCCGTTTCGAAATGATTTTGTATAATACTATCTATATATGTTACTTAACGCGTATTGATGGGTTACCAACAATATTCGCTGACCAGGCGTCGTCCCCTTTCTTTATGTGCTTTACAAGTCCTGAGTAGATGGCGAGAGCGTTAGTCATGGATAGTTTAGATCCCCTGAACAGTATAGTTAGTGTTTTGGCCTGTGTGCCACAGTTGTTGAACATAATTAGATGATGGTTTTAGACTTTGCCTGTGCGTTCATGTTGGGGTGAACGTGGCATAGCACTCCTTGGTTTTCCCGGTTTTATATTAAACTTCCGTTGTGCTTTTGTTTTATGTTTTATGTTAGTTCTTTACCTTGTGCAATTAAGTTTTAAATGGCATGAAAATCAGGGTGTTACATATACAGTCTTTCTACTACTAACAAGTTGATGATAACAGGTATAATCTTCACATATGGGGCAGGCCTTATGACCTTTGACATTATATCGACAGGTTTCCATAAGCTAGAAAGTCATTGATTATGCAAAAAGGCATTGCATGCAACTTAAAAGTCTCCTTCCGGTATGCGTCAAACACTAACACACCTTCATCCCATAATTGCTTCAAGTCATCAATCAAAGACGCCAGAAATCATCAAGCATAATAATATGTATTTGCATTTCATACACACCCAAGGGGTAGATTATAAATTATCAACATAACTGGCCACGAGCTATGCTTGCTACTTAGGTTCTCGTCGGGTCAATACCATCAGTAAAAAGTCCAAGTCAAAGATTTCTCGACTCGTGGGGAATTCAGGAAATGCATTTTCAAATGTTATCCATTGAGAAGAATCAACCAAGTGTAGAAGCTTGCCATCTGAAATTATTTCATCTGCATGCTATGTTAAGTTCTTCGCATCGCTTGGATTTGCAAACATGCGCTTAAATCTTGAAAGAATTGGGAGATACCACAAAACTTTAGCTGGTGGACTTTTCAAACGTACTTTACAACTCTCTCTTGTTTTATAATGAGATGCCTCGCATATTGGACATGCATGCAAGTCTTTGTAATCATTCCTAAACAATATGCAATCGTTAGGGCAAACATGTATTTTTTTGTATCCCATACCCATGGGACACAACATCTTTTTTGGCATCATATGTGCTCTTGGGAAGTTCATTACCATCTGGAAGCATATAATTTACTATTTTAAGTAACGTACTAAAGCTCTTGTTGCTCCACACATTTCCCAGCTTTCAAGTTGAATAATTTTAATACACCAGATAATCGGTATATTTTCTACACCCTGGCCATAAAGGGTTGTTTTGAATCATTCAATAAATTCATCCAACTCATTTGACCGATTGATAAACTCTTCTCCAACATCGCAAACATTTCATCTAACCGATCTTCAGACTCATCATCCTTCGTTGTCAACATACATGTTAGATGTTGTAGTCACATCGCTTTCACCGTGCCAAATCCATGTGTAATAATATGGATTACTCCATTAATGATTAGATCATCATATATGTCCCATTTCACCTAACCTTTTTCTGATTACAACATTTCGTACAAGGACAGAAGAACCTCTTTATTACTATTCGGAAGGTTATTCTTTTGCAAACTGTAAAAAATTTCTAACTCCATCTTCATATTTCTGACTAAGTCGATTAGCTTTTATCCAACTTTTATACCATCACAAGCCAATTTAAAATAATAAATACCTTAGTTAACCATTTGTTAACACTATTTTAACAAATTTCTATAATAAAATAAACACAACAACAACTACACTAATTCTTAAAATTCAATAATATATATAAGTATATATATATATATATATAAATCCTAAATTTCCTAAATTTTCAAATCTCAACATAATTCACCAGGACTATGTGGTCTAATGGTACTCGGGTTGGACTTCCATTTGGAAGGTTGTGAGTTCGAGCCTCAGTGGAGGCGTTATTGGCTCTTTGTGTTTTAGTAGGTTGAGAAGTAATAAAAAAAAATATCAGCACAATTCATTTCTATTTAACAAAGGGCTTATCTAGTAATCAGGTTCTAAGGCAATTATAAGCTATCTCAATAATATTTAGCACAAATTAGGTAAAACTAAAATTTATAAGTCATCTCATAAACGAAATTGTCAAATTCATTAGCTCAATCTTTCTTCACCTAAATAACTAAACTACTACTCTCTCCATCTCATTTATAGATAAAAATTATAAAAATTAAAAATATATAAAAAATATTTCATAAAATTCCACATATACACACAACAATTCATAATTTACCCAATAACTTATAAAATTAAAAATATATACACAATTATTCCTAGAATTTCAAAATATACACAATAATATATATAAATTCAAAATATGTAAAAAAAAAAAAAAAAAAAAAAAAAAACCTAAATAATATTAATATAAATATGAATATATATATATATATACTATATAGTATATATATATATCTGGTGGCGGTTCTATTGCTCGGGTGCGGTTTTTGCGGTTTAATCGGGCCATTAATCTAAGCTTAAAGTCAAAACGTCCAGAATTACCAAAATTTTAAATAAAAAAAAAATGCGGTGGAAATTTTGTAATTTTTGCATTTAGGTCAACATAAATGTGAACGGTTCTGTGATTAAGAGTTTTTACCCATTTTGGTCCCTTGACTATGGGCTCATTCTCAATTTTGCATTCCGACTTTTAATTGCACCCAATGTGGTCCCTTGACTTTTAAAAGTTACCCCAATTTGGTCCTCCGTTAGAAAATTCCGTCTATTAAGTGTTAAAATGAAGGGCATTTTCGTCCGTTTTACCTATTATATGCCTAATATACTAGTAGGGGACCATTTTGGGAATAGTCGAGGGATCATTATGGGAAAAACGCATTTATTTATTTCATTTTTGTTTATTTCCATTTTTTTCGGCCAAAATTTCCAGATCTTCTTATCTTCTTGCTACGACCTTACCCTTGAGTTTTTCTCATTTTTCTGACTACTATGGCAGGTGAAGAAATTATTAACAGTGTCCAGAATACTCCTCTCCTAGTTCAAACTAAAGTCTATGTTCCAAATCTCTCTGGGAGTTCAACTATCACTACTGAAAAACTTGTTGGGTCCCAAAATTATGAAGATTGGCATCAGTTGTGGAGCTGTGGTTTATGGGTCAAGGGGTGGTTGATCACCTCCACTACCACAACTGAAGAAATTCAAAATGAAAGGAATATTTGGGAGAGAGTTGATGCTCAACTATGCAGTTTATTGTGGCAGTCCCTTGCTCATGATTTAATCCCCATGTTTAGACCTTTCAAAACCTGTTTCTCAGTGTGGAAACAAGCTCAATCTCTTTATACCCAATGACATCTCTCGCTTTTACTTCATTGTAAGTGAGATATTAAATATTAAGAAGTCAAAATGTCCATGGAAAATTTCCTGGGGAGAAAATCCAAGGACTCATGGCTGAATTCAATAAACCCAAATGCCTATTGGAGGATCACCCGAAGAGCAACTTACTCAACTTGACATGTTCTTTGTCGTTCTTACTCTTTCCAAGCTTGAACCAGAATATTTACTTCATTGCAAGTGAGATATTAAATATTAAGAAGTCAGAAATGTCCATAGAAAAATTTCTAAGAGAAAATCCAAGGACTCATGGCTGAATTCAATAAACCATGCCTATTGGAGGATCACCCGAAAGAGCAAACTTACTCAACTTGACAAGTTCTTTGTCGTTCTTATCTTTCCAAGCTTAAACCAGAATGATGCACAAGTCCGAAACCAAAATAATCCGGTGATGGAGCCTGTTCCAAACACCAAGGAAATTTCAAAGAGATTCTCAAGTCTCCTTCTATTCATAATCGGAGCACATACATCATACATCAACCATTACTGGATCATGATCTGTCTCTTACTATTCCAACAGTCATCATGGTCCACAATAAAGGAAGAGTCGAGGTTAGGCAGCGTGGGTGGCCGAGGTAGAGGCGAAATTCCTACTCGTTTTTGTGATTTCTGCAACAAGACAAGGGCACACTCTCGAAGCTTGCTGGAAACTTCCATGGAACAACCCAACTATGGTTACATAGTTCAACGGTCCTGGAGTTCACAAATATGAGGACTCAAATACATAAGTTATCTCAAAGGCTGAGTATGCCAACGAATTCTTGCAATTAAAGGCCTGCCAAGACAAACCATTTCTCCTTGGAAATTCTCCCATACTGCTCTTGCTTCACAAATCAACGCACTCATTTTGGTTTTAGACTCTGGAGCCACCGATCACCATATCTGGGTAATCCCTCCTTTCTTCTCCCAAAGCTTGATTTCCTCAGGATTCTCTCCCAGATCTGTTACCTTTGGTGATGGATCAAAGGGAAAAGCTAGAGGAATTAGAAGAGTCACTATACATTCCTTCTCTTTAGACCGATGTGCTTTACATTCCGGTGTGCCCTTTTAACTTGATTTCAATTCATCAGCTTACTCATTCTCTTAATTGCTTGGTTACCTTTTCCTCTGATTCTGTGGTTATTCAGGACCGACAGACGAGAGAGATGATTGGTACGGGGCATGAATCACAAGGACTCTACCATCTTCTATGTTCCACCAAGACCAACACAGCTTGCAGGGCTACTCTTTCACCCCTCCTCAACCATTGTCGTCTAGGGCACCCAAACATCAATAAATTAAAAAACAACTTGTTCCCAGTTTGTCAAATTTAAAAGAAATAGAATGTGACGCTCCATGTCAACTTGGCGAACACTCTTAGGTCCTCAAAATATCCTAGTAGAGTAAAATAGGACAGGCTATACAACGCCATATTTCTTCTAGTTCACTCCGATCGTTTGGGGACCATGTCGTGTTCAACCACCCTTGGGTTCCTCATATTTTGTTGTCTTCATTAATGATTTTTCTCGATGTAGTTGGGTCTTCCTAATGAAAATCGTTTTGAACTTTTTTTATGTGTTCCAAAATTCTATAATGAAATCAGAAATCAATTTGGATTTTCTCTAAAAGTCCTTGGCAGTGATAATGCCAAAGAATATTTTTTCAGACTCCTTCACCTTCATTCTTTTCCTCACATTATGAATACTCCATGAATCTTCATGTGCTAGAACTCCTCAACAAAATGGTTTGCTGAACGGAAAATTCATCTTGTTGACACAGCCCGCACTTTGCTCATTCACCACAAGGTTCCTAAGAAATTTTTGGGGGATGTTATACGTCATTCTTTGTTATCTCATGAATCGAAATGCCTTCCTCTGTCTTGCAAGGAAAAATTCCTCTTAATCTTCTACTCCCACATGAACCTCTCTGCAAGCTTCCATTACGGTTTTTTAGTGTACTTGCTTCGTCTAAGATTCCTCACCAGGACGAGACAAACTTGATGCCAAGGCAATAAAATGTGTGTTCACTGGGTTCTCTCGCCTCCAGAAAGGTTTTAAGTGTTATTGTCCTAAAACACACTGTTTCTATATCTCCTTTGATGTCACATTCTTTGAAACTACCCCCACATTCTAAGAATAAATCATTTATAATTGAATCTATATTAATTATTTTGTAATATGCTTTCCAATCCACACATTTGTTTTATACGTTGAAAGAATGAAAACATTCACACATGTTTTAAAAGACTATTGATTATTTCTTGAAAACTACCATCTTCACAACATAACATAATAACAACTATTTTCTCAATATAATATACTGTACTACACAATTTTTACATTATTATATGTATGTTAAATTAATTAAACAAAATTTATCACATAACTACAAATTTGCATAATTAATCAAACAAATGCACCTTGATATCCATTATTTAGAATCAAACAAAACAACTATTTAAAATAAATAATAGAATATGAAACAAAAATTATTCAAACAAGTAGTTAGAGACAAAAATTTAAAATTAATTTGAATGTACGGTTGGTTAAATGAGGGTTTTTTTTTTTTGAATGTTACTAGCTCTATTACATTGTAGTATCTGTTCATATACTTTCTCAAAGAGCCAATAACGCCTCAACTGAGGCTTGAACTCACAACCTTCCAAGTGGAAGTCCAACCCGGGTACCATTAGACCACATAGTCCTGGTGGTTAAATGAGGTTTAATTTGAATGTGAGTCAACAATATGGAGAAGACATAATTTGAAACATAAGAGAACTAGAGAAGTTGAGAAGATGAAGAAGTTTATAACTTAACCCTGTAGAATTAATTTAAGTGGGAGGGGAGCCAAATATTTGAAAGAAACACAAAATTTTAATATTCTATATATATTTGTTTTAAAAAAATTAATATTATATATAATATTAAAAATTAGGGTGGGGTGGGGCCCAAGTGCCCCACAACCTATACTTGCATCCGCCCTAGACCAGGTGATGTACTATGCAGGCTACACCCTGTGGGGTTCGAATCATCTTCATGTGTTTGTAGGAACCATTCCTAAAGCAAGAAATACAAATTCATCTTCGCTTTATAATATGCATCTTTAAGTGTATTACTGTGCAGGCAAAACTGTGGGGTTCATACCATTTTGCTGTGTTTTTAAGGTCCGTTCCAAAAGTAAGAACGAGTAATTCATCTTGGCTTTATACTGTGCAACGTATATTGTAATACTGTGTAAACAAATTGTGCGTGACATCGAGTTCCACTACGCACCTACTGTGCGGAGTCTCCATTGTCGTTGGTCTCTGCTACTTGTTTTCCAAAGCGGGGGAGGTTTAGAACAGCCACGCCTGTGGTTTCCTCGAGTAATTCGTCTTGGCTTTATATAGTGCAACTTAAAGCGTAACATTGTGCAAATATACAACTGTGAACTGTAAATGAATTGTGCGGGACCTCGAGATCTACTGTGCAGTCGCTATGGCCACGCGTGTGCCGGGTCTCCATTTGCCATTGGTCTCTACGACTTGTTTTCCTAAGCAGGGGAGGTTCAAAACAGCGCAAGGTTGAGTTTGATTCTCTCCCTAAAATCATGCAAAATATCATATAATATCATTTTACTACGTTTAATAGCACTACATTGTATATCCCCTACTAATTAAATTCCTAATTAAATCTAATTGAAAGTCAAATAAATTCTAACCATGCTTTGTGTCTTCCTCAATAGATCACAGTTGTCCACATAGATTCATGGGGATGGGTGGATACACATGAGTAATAGCCTCTATATATATATATATATTATATATAGTAATATATATAATATAGTATATTATATATATATATATAAAATAAATTGCACTTTTGGTCCTGTGACTATTAGGGTACTGATAATTTGTGTATGTGACTTTCAAAACTCTCAATTTAGACCTTTAACTATGCAATTATTAGCAGATTTGGTCCTGTCGACCAAATTGTCGATCAATTTTGGCCGGAAAAACATAATTTGTTCGAATTTATTTTTGATGAGGGCAAAACCGGCATTGCAAGTGAAATTAAATGGGGTCGGGGAGTGGGGGGAATCCTTCCGGTCTATGGGCGGGCATTCTTCTTGGTCCACTACACTTGCGCTACTAACAATTGACGAATCTCTTCTGCGTCTGGGTGGTTGCACATCATCTTCGACTGGCGTTCCTCGACTACGTCTGGACATCTTCCTCTAGGCGAGAAATGGCCAATTCGTATTCATCTTCTTCTTCTAATCATGCTAGTGAGTTCTATGAATTTGGGAAAGGTTTTTCAATTGTCCATTGTAGATGTGGTGAGCAACTGAAAATTCGCACTTCATTGACAACTGAGAACCCAGGTCATAGATTTTGGCAATGCTTGGGTGGTAATGTAAGTTAATTTTTTCATTTTTAGAAGTTAGTTTGAAACCTAATTTATGAACATCAAATTCGTAGTTAATTTTTTTTTTTTTTTTTGAAATTAGTTTCAAACCTAATTTTTTAGCAATTTTTTAATTATTGCAAAGGAAGGTGGGATGTGGTTTTATTTATTGGTATGATCCTCCAATGTGCTATCGTTCAAAGCGAATAATTCCAGGATTGCTAAAATGCATCAACCGACACCGACAAGATGAAGAGATACAGAAGTTAAATATGAACCTGAGAAGTGAACAAGGTTTGAAGTGGATGAACAAGGTTTTACTAGTGTTGATTGTAATATTTGTAGCAGTTGTTGGTTGTAGGGTTTGGTAATGAACTTTCCAACTTATGGTTATGTGTAATGTGTATAGTTTGATATGTTTTGGTAATGTATGCATTATGGTAACCTGCTGGTAATGTATGAATTATGGTTGGTTTTGGTAATGAATGAATTATGGTTGATTTTGGATATATATGTTGTTGTTAATGTATGAACTCCAGTTTGTTCCATACTTTGAGTCAGTTTGTACATTGAGTATATAGTAATTAATGAATTGGATATATATGGTTGGTTTTTTGGTTGGATATATATGTTTGGTTTTGGTAATGAATGAATTGGTTAGTTTGTACATTAAGTATATAGTAATGGAACTTGGACAAATTCATGAAAGAAGGCTGTTGCATTACCATTCCCAAAAAACATAGTTTTAATAGTTTGATACAAAACATTTAAGCCAACCAAACAAGATACTACATGGAATGTTTACATCATGAACTGCTTTTCAATCATTCAAACCTTAACGTAGCAATCAGGTTCTCAAAACAGAGTCATAAGCCAACCAAACAAGCACATAATTTGCAATCAGTCAAGGTTAATTGGTCCACCCTTATTTCCAAAGAAATTCAACTTGAAGATGGTCTTGCTCTTAGTATAATAAGGTTGTTTTCATGTTGGATGGCCTCACTTCCATTTTGCCCTTGTTTTCCTTCGATTTGATTTGCTCCTGGTCATCTTGTTGTTGTGCATGTCCACAATCTGGTAGATCATCATGGTCATGTTGCTCCTGCTGCTGCTGCTCTCCAAAGGCAATTTGGTCCTCTTTCTCAGGTTGGTGCTGACCAGAGACAGCTTGTTCCTCATGAGGCTGGTTGTGCCCTGAAGGCAAATGGATGGGAATTCGTCTCGTAGTATAAATTACTCTCTTTTTTGGCTTCAACCTGGGACAAAACAAAGAAACATGACAAGTTAACTTAGGCTTAATACAAAAAAAAAATGTAGTTGCATATGCTATGGGTTAAGTATACCTTTTATTTGGATTAGTTGGACATTTCCTTGCATTGTGACCAGCTTGCCTACATAGTTCACAATGTAGTTGAATGTGTTGTCTGGACACATACTTTCCATCTTGAGTCAATTCACCTGTGACTTTGTCCTTAGCGTTTTTGGCCTCCCAACCTGCATAGCAATTTAGTCCAATTAAAGTTCATAGATAGATCAATCATTAATGCTAGGTAATGCATATATACCTTGGCAGAATACAAATGAGGTAATGGTGGGGTTCTGTCACATTGTGGCCACTCATCTGGACCTATCATAGGGTTGGTACAACCAGCATATACCTTCAAGTATGTCTCTTTGGAGTAACATGGATGGACAAAGTCAGTAACTACACCCTTTCCATACTTTTTCCATATAGCACATATGACGTGTTTACATGGAACGCCAGTTAGGTCCCACACCCTACAAGAACATTTTTTCACCTCCAGATCAACCTCTTGTTGATCCCCATATAAGTGCCTAACTTCAAACTTGAAGAAATCACATTGTGTTGCCAAGTAACCTGTTGCCTCCTTCTCAATTTTCTCACAATTACAGGACATATCAAAGATTTCCACTCTGCTGCTTTTTGTTTTTTTCTAAAAGAATTTACCCATCAACATTTTCCTAAGAATTTCAAGACATTCTATAATTGGCTTGTCCCTTGCCTCCAATATAGATCTTGTAACACCCCTAATTTTTAAAACATTTAAAGACTTATAAAATAAAGGCAAACTAATAAATAATTATCCAAACAGAGCAAAAGCTAAACATAATTGTTGGGGTGCTATCCCACACCTAGGTTTGAGAACCTAGGTGCACAGGTTAAGGCTATTTAGGCAGGTGCAACCCATAAGTCGATAAAACAAAACACAATCCACGGCACGCAGGCTGACTACTGTATCTAGGGCTAACTAGACTAAGACTACGAGTCCATCTAGCGCGCTCCTCAGCTAATGATCATCACCTGAAAAACATATCGTAGCAATTGTCAGCGAATAATGCTAAGTAACCCACTCCCACACGTTAAGTACGATAAATATAAATATAGGAAATCATTTTGAAACTGGAATACATATATAGTCTAAGCAACTCTAGCTTTAAACCAAGATCAGAACTTGAGACACAACAACAGACTTGAAATTATAGAACAATCATAAAGACTAGCATGCGCCCTAAGAACATCATACAAGACATAATAGACAAATAAGCTTATAAATAGCAAATAGAGACAACAAAGGGATTTAAGACAATCAATTAGCAAGTAATCATCAAGTCACACAATCCATCTTCCAACCTAATACCGAGTTCCAACCTTTTCACTCTACTCCATCCTTATTTCAGTTCCAACCTGTACCTCCAGGCCACCCTTATACCTCCTCCTTATTCCTCCGGAGCAACTACATGCCCCACTCCGTACCCACCAACAAGTCTGCCAACATGGTAGCATCGAAGTGTCATTCGCATGGTCCGTACCTCTACTACCAATACCAAGGGGTTAATGCATATAGCTCTAACATGACACCGCGACGCTTATACCCTGACCAGGCCTTTAGCCAGCTAGTCGAAGGGGTGGTTAGTGCCTTTAGCACAATAACCGAGCACTCAAAGTGCTTTCCGCTAACAATTCATTTCCACCAATCACAATCTCATCATCATCAATCACACCGATCATTGCGCAATGACCACGATACTCATCATCATTTAATCAATCAATAACAATCAAGACATAACAACTGTTGGAAAAATTGGACACAAAATGTCGTAGACCTGGGCTACTGTTTTTTTTTTATAGGCTGAGTATGAAAGAATCCTGGGAGAATCGGTGACGTGCGCAAGACACTACCTTAAAAGCAAATATTGCCCGAAGACAGATGGGGTGTTATAGATCCATTCTATGACTCACAGATGTTATTTACCAACATGTCACAATGGGAGTGTGTAGAGAAGTGGTATCTAGACCACTCTGTTCGACTCTTATCACCAAGTTATTGGTATGCATCTTCATCTAAGCCCCTAAGTTTACTTAATTCAACATTGAATGCATTCAAAGTGGTTGCCTTAGCACAAGCCCATAGACAGTCCTTAAGTGTCTTCCTTTGGAAACCTGCCTCCTCCACCCCAGGTAGCTCACTCTCAAAGGCTGGAATCAATCCCTTCTGTTTATCACTAATGAAGCAGTATTCATCTTCAACACTCTTGGTTATATCCAAATCTGTCTTCAGAAGTTCTAGAAACCATGTCCAAGAATCCTTTTTCTCCTCTTTCACAATAGCATATGCTAGTGGAAATATACTATCATTTCCATCAACACTAATAGCTGTTAGTAGCATCCCACCAGTTTCGGTTCTAAGGTGACAACCATCTACACCTATAATTCTTCTACAATGCTTGAATCCTTGCTTGCTAGCTTCCCAACACACATACATTCTCAAAAATCTGGAATTGCCACTTTCATCCCTTAATTCACTAAGTTTCACAGGACAGGTTATTTTGGGGGTTGTTCTTGATATTTCTGCACTATAACTCCCGATTTTCTTGAAGGTATCTTCCACCTTACCTTGTATTAGCTTCTTTGCCTTCCAAATAGCCCTATAGGCTTGTGAATTGCTAACCTAAAAACCCTCCTGACTGCACACCTTATCCTTGAACTTTCTCATTATCCAATCAGGGTGGTCTTGCATTTCAGTTGACCACCTTTTAGCAACCACAGAAGACTTAACCATAGAATTTTTCCAAACCCAAGAACACCCTTCATGTTCATATGTCATGTTCAAAATCCTCCATGACAGTGAACCAAGTATTTTCCTCAACCCTATTCTCCAAGGACACCCCGGTTACGGCCCTTAAATTAGAATTAATTTAATTATCACCCACCCCAAAAAGGGAATTAAAATACATTAATTAACCAAAAAGGTGTCCACTATGGATCATGGGCCCTTTAGCCCTAAAACCAAATCCCTTGTCCCATAGGAAATTAGAATTAACAAACCCATACCACTTTAGACCCAATTAGGATCCTTTAGGTATATTAAATAGGAACATAGGAAGCACCTAGATCACACCCACAATAACCCCACACACAGAGAAGTTCCAAGAATCCCCTTAGGGAGGAATCAAGGAAAGGAAGAAAGCTTAAAGAAAAGACCCTTCATAGCCAAGGAAGATTAATTAAGGCTAAGATAACCCCATGTCTCAACAAAACCTATTTCTTAGCGTATGATTTCCCTTTAGGCCTCCTTATATGTCTCGGTGTTCTTGATGAATTCTTCTATGATAATTGTGTTATGATCTTTGGTGATTTATTTGGATGATTTACATGCTTTCTTGATAATCCTTGATGATCTTGATGTTTTAAGAAGTCTTGATTTTGATGTGATGAATTCTTGACGAAACTTTATATTCTAGATGTTAAAGATGAAGTATGTTCTTGATGATTTGGGTGGGATTTAGAGCCCTAGGTTGGGTTGGGAAATCGTATTGTGATGTTCTTTGATATTATTTTGGGGTGGGAATTCGCATTGTTCGGGTGTTGTTTATATTTAGAAGTCGTGATAGGATGAGTCATATGTGACTACTTACTTTTGATCCATTATTTGACTACGTGGTGTGGTTAATTGCGTTTAAAAGTGTCCAAGCATGGTTTAGGGTTCACGAAGGGTTCCCGGGACGCATTATTGATGGAACGAGTCAGTTGGGGGTATGGGGTACCCGCCACGCTACCCGTTGCCCAAAGATAACCGCCGGGCAGCGGGCAGGCGTCCGCCCGCCGGCAACCCGCTGCCAGGCAGTGATCTCCGGCGGGTAGCCGGGGGGTGATCCCTCACCCACTGGCCACCCGCTGGTTTGTGACCCACCCCGGGTCCCCAACTTCCCCGTTTGATGTACCCCATTCCCCGTGGCATCCCAACGGACCCTGTTTGTCGTGCCGAGTCTAGTTTGATGTTTCGGGTACCGTTCGTAGGTTAGGTAAATCTTAGGACTTGCATGCTAGTTGAATTGGTAGGCCCGTCGACCTAGGTGGAAGACGTGTATGAACCCCTCCTTAGGACGATTCTTAGTATGTGAATGATCACACGTAAGCTTTATTATATGTTTTCCCCTTCCCAAATATGCTATTATGTGCTCCAATGTGTTATGTGATGCATGATTCCCCAATTTGGTTGCGATCAAGTTGGCTATATGGGCAGTTGGATGGGTTGAAAAACCATACCAGCTGTTAACCAGGCCGGTTGCGATCGGTCAGGTATATAAATATTATATAGTGCTGCGGTCCACTGATGATTACTTTATAAGCTGCGGTTCATTCTCCTGGCTACGGTCAGTGATTCACTTCTTGGGCTGCGGTCCACATGGGCCTCGGTGCTATGACCCACAGGACCTGAACGCCCCAAGACGGTGTGTAGAGCCAATAAGCCGAGGAAAGGGCTGTAGTCCCCGATCCGAGTAATCGGGGCGTGTGTAGGGCTACGGCTGGCTGCGACCCACACGAACGTTGGGGACGGACGCGTGTGTGAGGGCCATAGCCTCGAAGATTCTTCGCCCCACCGCACTGAGTAAAGCTCTACGGTGTGTCGGGGCTTGATTCGGTTTATGTCCACCGGCGTACCCATCGGCGGTGTGTAGGGTCGTATGTCCCACCCTTGTAAAGGGGATCGGCGGTTCCACGACTGGTGCGGTCAACGTGTGTAGGATCGTGATCCGACGTGAGTTTTGTCACGGTTCTAAAAGGGTGGTTGCAGATCAACTCCCCTCATACCGCGGTATTGGAGGTAGGCTGCGGGCCGTGTTAATGCTATATGCATTGACCCTCATGTTCGGGCATGCGATTGGTCCTGCGGTGGGCGCCATCAATGTATGAAGTGATATGTGTGTGATCGATGATTTGGATATGAATGATTTGATTTGAGTGTGATTTATGATTGGGAGATGATGTGTTGGAATTGAGAATGCCTTTGGTTCTTCCTTATTGTTAACCTGTATTTAAACTGCTTATTGTGTATTTGATGTGCTTATCCTATCTGTCGAGTCTATTCCCGGTTTTAAAGCTAGGGTTCCTAGGATATATCTTCATGCTTCAAAATGGTTTTCCTATATCTATATATATTTATATGTATGTATTTCAACGCGTTGGAGTGGGTTACCAGCATCTCTCGCTGAACAGATATATTTGGCTTTCAGGCACAGATGAGTAAGTCACGAAGCGCGCTAGAGATCTGAAGTGTAGAATAGATAGTTTCCCTTTCGGCCTGCGTGCATGTTATATATTGACTTTTGAGGATTTTAGTTAGTAGCCTGTGCACCTAAGTTCTCTAGCTTAGGTGTGGCATAGCACCCCACACTCTTATGTTATGTTTTGGGAATATAATAAGATTTACCTTTATTATATAATTATTAAAAGTTGAAAAATTTTGGGGTGTTACACTCTCCTTGTCATTTTTCAGAGTTTTAATCTCTTTGCCATTATTGAAAGCATAATTTTGCAAAGCTTCTCTAAACTATTGCATAGATGCAAAAGTCATTCCTAAGCTAAACTGGGGGTCCTTCATGTCTATTGCAGCTCTAAAATAGGCCACTTACCCTCACCATCACTATCAGAATAAACAATTGACTCATCAAAAAACTTAATTTCATTCTCATCCTTTGTCATCATTTTTGTTTTGCTAATTTGCATACCAGCATCAACCACAGTTTTAGGTGTTTTTCCTAAGTTTGCAGCATTTTGTTGTTCTGCAAGCTGCTCATCTACCTTCAAACACTCTACCTCAATTGCATTTTCCCAATCACTTTCTGTCTCAAGTAATTCCATATCAGCATCAATCAAGTCCAACTCATCCATTGTTTCAACCCAAAACTCCAACATATTGCCTGGGTTCTCCTCAGTCAATATACATATTACATCCATGTCAGATTGTAGCAACTTCAAACCAACATTTGAATAGCAATATATTAGTGCTCCTACTTCACAATACCCTAAATTTTTATCATATCCTTCAAACATTGTAAACAAATTTCCCTAGCTTCCATTCTATGATACACGTCTACATCACCACCCATATATTTAACCTCCACCTAGCCTATTTATTATTCCATTATGGAAATGGAAAACAGAAAAAGGTCCAACTCCATCCCCTAAAAGCAAGCATTTACACATGCAATAGTCAACATACTGGACCCCACAGACACAAACAATCAAAAGGTATTACAGAAATGGTTCCTAATCCCAGTTTATACACATGGAATCTTGACAAAAGTATAAATATAGTGGTGGTGCCACACTGTTAGGAATAAAGTGTAATGGTTTTTGAATATGCCAATATATGTTATTTGTAGATCCACCCAATTTTTTTTTTTTTTTTTTTGTTTGATAGGTCTAGTAGAGTCTAGAATCATTGATCGGGAAATTATTTATGTTGCAAAAGAGGAAGATGCCATGAAAATGGAAGATAGAAGAATATTCCAAGCCAAATCAAGGAATTTGTCTGGAGAAAATGACAAATTGAATAAGAAGATGAATGATATAATATTCACGTCAATTCTACTCAAAAAGGAGTTCCCAGAAGAATTTTCGTTGAAAAAAAATTAAGATTGGAAGATTGCATGAAATCGACTTGGAGATCAAGAATCTTTGGAAAGAAAGGAGTACATCAAATAAGATTGGAGATTTTAATCAATAGTTGTACGGATGAAGTGGATGATGCTTGAGTATGTTATGTGAAATGGTTGAATCCATATCAACTTGAGTACCGGACTAGAATTTTCCTTTTTGGAAAAAGGCTTTGGAGACTATCTGCCACCTTGAGCGATACACGAGTGGAGTGTGTGTGTGTAAGAGTGTGTAGTGCACCCCATAGCCATATAATCCACCTCTTTACTGCGAGCTGAGAAATAGTGAGGGAGCCGAGCCAACTTTTTGGTTTCACTAACGTGATTACTCACACATCTCTGTTTTTTTTATATAGATATTTTTTTTTCCTTATACAGATGGCTGAACAAGTTCCAAACCTGCCCCAGACATTAGAACAAAAGATAGACAAGGTTACTCAAACGAATGAATAATTTGGAGCAACGGTCACAGCAAGTGCAACCCCACCACACAATGATGAGCGACACCTGCCACCAGCAGGAAGAGTGGATCCTAGATGTCAAGGATCCAGCATGCGTAATGCGGAGTTAGGAAACATTAAACATGAAATTCCTAACTTCACCGGTGAGAAAGGACAACTACTGAATACATAGAATGGGAGAATGCTATTGAAAGTCTTTTTCTATTTAAAGCACTATTCTGATCTTACAAAAAATTAGGCTAGTTGCTACATCTTTTAAAGGGTATGCTTTATCTTGGTGCGCAAAAAAGAAAATTAGAGAGAGAGGTGCTAATTTATTCCTATGGATCCTTTTTGGTTCAAGTGAGGGAAGATATGCGCCTAACCTGTTCGTCCTAAATATTTTTTCTATGATCTTTGAAAAGGAAAATTGCAGGGGTAAGGCGCGG
>VALG01001630.1:0-31579 GCA_009835305.1 Ipomoea purpurea
TGAGACTCTGAGTTCTCTCGTTCTCTCTAAGTTTCTTCTAGAGTGTAGACTTGCTCAGTTAGAGACTGAGAGTGTGAGTCTCGGGTGGAAGCTAGGTAATATTGAAAGGTGGAAGCTCTATTCTGGACGACCAGTGGTCGGTGCGGTGGATTGTAGAGTGCTGTCACGGTCTCACGGATTTGAAGCCTTTTTTCTCGGGGGTTTGATTTGGAGAAACGAAGTAATCTCTAAACCCTAATCTTAGACATACTTAGATTATACTCTTATAGTTTGTGATACTTTGTTGTTAGTTGTGATTGTATGATTCTGATGACTATGACAATGTGAATCTGTTGAGAAGTTCCGGATTTGCATGTCACTTGTCCCTTATTTGTGAATTTTTGATCCTTTGATTAGGGTTCTATGATTATGTGGACTATGACAATGTCAATCTGTTGAGAAGTTCCGGATTGAATGTCACTTGTCCCTTATTTGTGAATTTTTGATCTTTTGATTAGGGTTTCTATGATTATGTGTGTAATTTTGCAATTACTCATTTTAAGTAAATTGATAGAACTAGTTGACTGACTTAGATTACTGATTGATTCAGTTAAGAGTCCAATCAGTACTGATAAATCATGAAGAGAATATAAGAGAAAGATAAACCGCACACAAAAGCCAAAGACACAGAATGTTTACCCAGTTCGATACGGGATGTGTATCTACATCTGGGGGACGATCACATAGGCGTCCAATCAACTAAATCATAATCCAATGTACAAAGGTATATATACAATAATCTTACCCAAGTGCCACCACAAGGTACAAAAACCAGTCTACACAGGTTTTAGGTGGATTGTTGAAGATTGGAGCATCATGCATACAGAAGTCCAATGAAATCCCTTCACTTGGAGAGCTAACTCTGATGCAGTCCACTTCAGTGCGCTCTATAAAGTTTTGTTACCACAACAGTGTGATCACATTGTCCTTTCGTTTAAGTAGCAGTAACTCTTCTCAAGTTCATCATTTTAATCACCGTGAACATTTTGTGTTGAGAAGATGCATGACAATCAAAGATCTAGTCTCATATTAGCAAGATATGGAGGTTTTCTTATTTTCGACTAACCCCTAATTCCGTTCAAGTAAGGGTACTTATAATCTTCAATAAACACTCTCCATAGATGATTTTTGATTGTAGAAGGTAGGACTATAAAAGAGGAATGTAATCTCAGCAGATTAGATCCAGTACCTTTGTAAAGATACGCTGATCATCTTTCCATATTGGCCTGATAAAACCGCGTGAGCCTTTTAAGGAAACAACTTTCCTAAATCAGATCTCAGTGTCAGTTCTTCTGTTGTTGCTTCTGATTGATCAGTCATCTGTAGAACCAACCGGACAGACTCTAAACCTAATCTTAGGTATGCCATAATAATATTGCCAATTATAATATGGGTTTTTGAACATAAAAACCACTAACAATGTGGACTGTCACAATGTCAATCTGTTGAGACTTTTTAGAATCACTTAGTTGTAATTGTAATGATTTGTCTGTATTGTTTGTGAAGCCCCTAAGTCCCTAACCCCTGTTGGTGTTGGATGTTGCCTGTGTTGGTGAAAATGGTGGAAGCCCCAATTTGTAATTTGTAACTACCAACTGTGAAATCCAGTAAAATGATGAATGTACACTTCAGGCTTTCAGGTTCCCTGATTTCTGGATTTCTTTGTCACTTTGTGTGATTAATGTGTTCCCCCCTAAAAACACATTCAACTTCAATCTTCATCTTCATAAATCAGATTGATGTCCCTACTAATTGTCCATCTAGATGGAATCTTAAACCTAGGACAAGCCACCAGAATGAACTTCTAAACCCTGGAACCCTCCACAAATCTAAAAGGCAGTTCATCAATTATAAAATTTTTATTATACTGCCTCTTGAATGGCATGGTGGAAGCTGGAGGTCTGTGAAACTGATGGGAGAAAATATGAAGGCTAAATTTGAGAAATATTGGGGGATATAGATAAAAGAACTTGATGATATTCTTTTGCAAAAATTCTAGACCAAGAGACAAGTTAGAGTACATGCAACACAGATGAATCACATGTATGGTGAGGAAAAAGGTAAACCCTACTATGAGAAAGTGGATTGCAGCCTTGAAAGAGTTGTTTAATGATTATGTTGCCTCTACTCCTCTACTCCTGCTTCTTCCACTACTGGTCTGTCAGTACTCCTACTGATTTTCACAGTCTACAGTTGGGAGGCCCCAACATTTGTTAAAGTCACAGATTAAGAAACAAAAAGATTGGAGAGTGGTGAATGAAAAAAAAGAGTTAGAAATTTACCTTGCTGAGGCAATAGTTAAGAGGAAACTTCTTTTGACATACTTAGATGGTGGAAGTTGAATGCGAAAGGTTTCCTATCCTTTCTAAGAAGCTAGGATGTTTTAGCTATACCAATATCTACTGTTGCCTCAGAATCTGCCTTCAGTACATCTGGGAGGGTTTTGGATCCTTTTAGGAGTTCACTAACTCCTAAAATTGTGGAAGTTTTGGTCCTGTACTCAAGATTGGCTTAGGCTACCAAATACCCCCTTATCAATTGAGGAAAATCTGGAGGAATTGGAAAGATTTGAACAAGGTAACACATTCTATTCTAATTTTTTTTTACAATTTGTTATTTCCTTATAATTTTTACATTCTATTAATCTATTCTAATTTTTTGTTGTTGCAGAAATGAGTACTGATGGTGATAGTGAAACTAGAAGGAGTGGTGGTTCTACACTTGCTACAATTCCTGTAATGCTATGCTTTGTACTTTATACTTTATACTGTTGTTTCTGTTTGAATGTATTATGTAATACATTTATGTTGTTTGCCTGTTATTCATGAGGCTTGCTTAGTTGCTTACAGCTGGCTTGTAACTAATTTAATTAGTTGATGCCATTGTAAGTTGTTACATTGTTGGTAAGTTGGCACATTTTACTATTTTATTATATTGTGGCAATGATGAAAGCTTCCACCAATGATCTGAAAAATAAGGGATTAAGCTGGTATGTTGCTCCATCCTCATGGGGGTGTTGTAGCAATTTCCCCTTAATCCTAACTTTGATATGGATAAAAAGCTTACTGAGCCAAGTTTATAATTGTCTAAATGTCTAATGATATTTTGTTGCTCAATAAATTATTTTTGCTATTTGGCTTATTGCTAACTTTGCTTAAGTTTTGAGTGTTTACAGGAAGATGAAGAACAATAGGAACAATAGGAACTCTAGGAACTTAGGAAGACTAGGAACTACATTGGAATATTCAGTACTTTTTTGACATGTAATTGCAATTTGCAAGGATAATTTATTGACTTAATTGCATATTCAGTAGTTTTTTTGCATGTAATTGCAGTTAGAGACTTTTTTTTTGCATGTAATTGCAGTTAGAGTAATCTGTAATTGCATGTATGTGATATTACAGTTTCATTATATTTTAAGGGTTTTGTTCAATTTTTTAGTTATTTCATTAATTTCATTAATATCCTACAATTCAAAATTAATTCGGATATCCGACCGAACCGACCCCAACCGATATTTAGTAAAACCGAATAGATTTCTTAAATTAAAAAAATGAAATAGGGTTTACATAATAATAAACCGAAATCCGAAAGGGTTGCCCATCCGCCCAACCGAACCGAACCGACCGATGTACCCCCCTAGGTGCTCCATGTAACACCCCCAATTTTCATGCATTCGAGGCTAGTAATAAACATACTTTAAGGGTAGAATTTGTGGAAGTAAGAAATGATAAGATGGATGTTAATTATTCAGCCATCACAACTAAAAAGGGATGTTACTCCATAGTCACCCTCAATAAGGCAACTACACGGGAATACTAAGCATTAACACCCAAATATTCATAGGGTTCCATAAGGCCCATACAAAACCAGAGTCTAAGCTCATAATAGAAATCAAGGCTCATAGGCCTAAAGCACTACAAAAACATAAAGATAGAACAAGTCATCAACTAGAGTCTAGCATCAAGATAAAGTATTCCAAAACTCTATACTATCTAGCTCTATCTAACGCTCTCAGCAATCATCGGACAAATCCTGAAAGGGGTTAAGCAAAAGCATACAAAAGGTAACCCGTTAGCACGAATGCTAAGTATAAACCACTCTATCTTGTAAAATAGATATTGATATATATTTTAGCAAATAGTTGATTTTACACGTTGGCACATTGAGTCAATCAAATCATATGCAAATCAAATAGGCTCACAAGTGTATAGATATACAAATATAACAATAGTATATATCATATACATAAACAGTTCACAAACAAGTGTAATCCAACTCATGTAAGCATGCCATTTATACTCAACTTAATGTACGCTTAATACCCAATAATAAGACATGAATCTAGTTAACTTAGCAATTTCAAGGTTTGATCAAGAACATATCATCATGTGAACAATCAAGGCATAGTGATGGATATATTATGATTGGAGCAAATCGACCCGGGAAAGCGGAGCAAGGAAGTATGGAATAGACCCAGGGCCTAGTGGTTGGGCCCCGTGCTCGGCCCAAGGTGCCTCGGTCATGGTGAGCTCAGCCACATGAGGTCGGCAAGGTGAGCTCGGCCATGTGAGCTCGGCCCTATGAGCTCGGCCATATGAGCTCGGCCATGGTGTGTTCGGCCACGGTGAACTCGGCCATGTGAGCTCGGCCCTATAAGCTCGACCATGGTGAGCTCGGCCATATGAGCTCGGCCATGGTGAGCCCGGCCCTATGAGCTCGGCCATATGAGCTCGGCCATGGTGAGCCCGGCCCTATGAGCTCGGCCATGGTGAGCTTGGCTATGGTGAGCTCAGCCATGGTGAGCTCGACCATGTCGAGCTCGCACACCCGCGGACCCGGTTTACACCCTGGCGCGGTCAACTCGGAGATCCAACTACCCCCCGATTTAGGGGGATGCGGTTGGGGGGTTTAGCTTGTATAAAAGCCCCCTCCTTGTCCTAACAAGGGACCAGATCATTATCTTACACAACATATTCCTAAACTACTATTTTATAGCATTATTGTCATAATCAAGTCTTGTAAGAGGTGGAACGTCTCCTCCAACGATGTTTTAAGAGGTGGAGCGTCTCCTCTAAAGATATTGCAAGAGGTGAACCGTCCCCTCCAACGATGTTGTAAGAGGTGGAACGTCCCCTCCAAAGATGTTGCAAGAGGTGGTTCGTCCTCTCCAATGGTGTTTCAAGAGGTGGGACGTCTCATCCAACAATGTTTTAAGAAGTGGAGCGTCCCCTCCAACGATGTTTCAAGTCCCTCCACTGATGTTGTAAGAATCGAGTACTCACCCGACCTCCCCAAGCGTACCTTAAAGGGGAATGGGGTCTGACCTCACATACCAACCCCGACGGAAGAACCCAGTGGCCTAGTCCAACAGGACTTGGTTCAAGCGGCTAGTGCACCCTAAGGGGGCACGGGGTCGGACCTCGCGTACCAACCCCGACGGAAGAGCCCAGTGGCTTAGTCCAGCAGGACTTTGGCTCAAGCGGCTAGCGCACCCTAAGGGGGCACGAGGTCCGACTTCGCTTACCAACCCCGACGGAAGAGCCCGGTGGCTTAGTCCAACAGGACTTGGCTCAAGCGGCTAACGTACCCTAAGGGGGCACGAGGTCTGACCTCGCGTACCAACCCCGACGGGATAGCTTGGTGGCTTAGTCCGACAGGACTTGGCTCAAGCGGCTTGCGCATCCTAAGGGGGCACGAGTCTGACCTCGCGTACCAACCCCGACGGGAGGTCCGATGGCTTAGTTCGGCAGGACTTGGCTCATGCGGGTAGCGCACCCTAAGGGGGCACAAGGTCCAACCTCGTGTACCAACCCCGACGGAAGAGCCCGGATGCTTAGTTCGACAAGACTAGGCTCAAGCGACTAATGTACCCTAAGGGGGCATGAGGTCCAACTACCCCCAGTGCGGTTGGGGGGGTTTAGCTTGTATAAAAGCCCCCCTCCTTGTCCTAACAAGGGACCGGATCATTATCTTACACAACATATTCCTAAACTACTATTTTATAGCATTATTGTCATAATCAAGTCTTGTAATAGCTTATTAGCGACATTTAATATAATCTACGGTCCCTACGACCTTACGATATCCTTGCGTTATATTATTTATTTCATATATACTCTTATCCGAGTTTAATAATTCGGGTCACCCTGGATGAATTAAATCCATCACATAGCAAGAAGATGGAATATCAATTCATACGTAATAATGGAATCACAAGGACATGAACTTATCATTAAGCACTTTCTCAATAAAGAATGACATTTCAATTAAATAAAAGAGTATATAGGTGGTAGTAATAGAGGGGTATTCATACTTCCCATGAATCACAGTCATGCCATCAATCTCATCATTTCACGATCTCATCATATCATGGTGGGGAGGTAGGAACTTCACCATGTGTGAAAGAACCTATCCGGGCTCAGTAACTCACTACTGGCCTAATTACCATCTCACCACATATCTCATAAGTACCGTGGAAATGAGACCGCTAACTTTAGTGTGCACACCCCCTAACTGGGATTCCAAGCGGATAGTAACTCAAGCCCCAAAGTGTACCAAGATTTTTCTACCAGGCCACTTTAGCATAAACTACCGGGAATCCTCCATCCTGTTCTCATCTCATCATAAGATTCCATCATGTCTTTCAAGTAACCGAAGATCAAGCACCACCTCCGAAGTACAAGGGTTTTTCTCACATTTTACACATAATATCACATAAGTGGCATATTATGCCTAAATGTAGTTTGAGAAAATAGGGGATACGAGATAAGCATATGGGATATAATGTTTAATCAAAAAAATGTGGAATTGTATGCCAAGGACTAGTAATCATATAATAAAAGAGTTAATTCCAACAATAGTCCGTTGACTATTGTGATTTTCCAAATTTGATTCTCGTCTGTTAATTTGGACAAAATAAACTCTTGACTATCAGAATTGTTCCACAATTGGTCCTTCCATTAATTAAGAGTTATATAGATGTTAAGTTAAGGGGTAAAAAGATTTTTTCCTCGTTATCTTCTTCAATTCTCCAGTGAATCTAAAAATTGCATCATCGCTTCCACATATTGCAGAGAAAGATCACAATCCTTATTGCTTGATTCTTAATTTGTTTACTACAGTACAATGAGTTTCAATTGACTGACTTAAATTTTATAGATTACGTACATGAATTTGTAAAGAGAAATCACATACCTGTTTTTAACTATGCAACATTTTTTTTGTTTTTTTAATCCAATGGACATAGTTCCTTAGGGGAAACTGGGTTTTGTCATTTGTCTCTGCACATCAACTAAAATTCCATATGATATCAGATGGCAACATTTCACTCCATTTGGAGATCATGAAAAAATAACAAAAGGCCCTTAACAGCCTTCAACCATATTCTATTTACTGGTAGCTAGAAACAAGCAAGCATTCCTATGCTGAGAAACAACTCATGTTGGCCAACATTTGACTGAACAAATCCTAGAACCACATCTTTAACTCACATTTAGTCATGATCAATGTTGCAAAACACGTTAGGCGTCCCATGGGACTCAAGGGGCTCCTAGGTGCGATTTTGACAACACTAGCCATGATTATTAATTGGAAAACACTGCTTGAGTATACGTATGTATTAGACCATGAACCACTATCTCTCTCTCTCTCACTCTTCCACCGGCAACCCACCACCTTGAGCCTCTGTCTCTCTTCCGTTCTCTCTCTCTCTCTCGGCCAGTAGAGCAGCAGCGACAGTGGCGGTGACCGGTGCAAGCAACTCTTTACCGGCGACAGCGCGGAGCAGTGACGAGCTTCCTTCTTCGATGTAGCAGTTTTTTCGGCAGCAAAAAGGCATCCTCCAGTCCGGCGTGAGCAGATCAGTGTAGCAGCTTCATTCTCCTCGGGGGTTTCGGCTAACAACGAGCTCAAGCAACCTTCTGGTGTAGCAAATCTCTTTGGCGGCAAGAAGCAGCAGCAGTAACCAACAGTGGCGGCGACTGGATCTCCCTGGCGAGTTGATCTCTCAACGAGCTTCTGGTGACCCCTGTTTTTTCTAGGCGAACAGAGCAGGAAGCAACGACGGCGGACTCTTCTCGACGTGGTTTCCGGCGGCGTGGCGGCTTCAATGGACACAGCAACCATCTTTTCTTCCCGGCGTTTGGAGCTTTCCGGCAGTGACGCAGCTAGAAACCGTAGAAGATGATGGAAATTACGGTTGCATCCTTTACTTAAGAGACATAGCTAATGAAATGACAATTTTATCTCATACACTAACACCTAACTAACTACAAGTTAACGGAAGGACTGATGTTGGAACAGATCTAAAAGTCAAGTGTATTTTCGTTGAAATTAAAAGACGAGGATCAATTTTGAAAAATCACAATAGTCGGATGACCATTGTTGGAATTAACTCTAAATAAAACATGCTTTGGTGTTGAGAAAAATAATTTTCGTACACGGAACACCTACCACATAGCACTTTAGAACAAATCCCCAGCTCCCACGAGTCACGAAAACCCGCAAAACACAAGTAGCGGTCCCGAAAATAATTCCAGGCCCTAGGCCACGGGTTGGGTGGCGGGTCTCGTGAGACCCGCCATGCCACCCGTGTGGCCTGGTTCGAAGTGGCAGACCGCGAAGGGCCTGCCACCGGGGCATACGGGCTGGCTGGCGGGTCCTCAGGGACCAGCGGGTGAACCCGCACGCCGCCGAAACACTGCCTCGCCTCTTCTGTTCTTGATCCACATTTGGACATTTTGCCCACTTCCAACCTAATACAACACCTCCAATACAACATATACATCATTCTCCACACCTGAAGCACAAGATATAATTCATTATCAAGCTCATTCATCAACAATAGCACTCAATACTTATAAAACACACATTTAGGAAAAATAACTCATTTTGGACATTCATGGAGTATACCTCAAGCTTTTCAACGTCAAAAGTCCTCCCATCTCCATCCTCAAGCTAGACATACTCCTCCACCATTTCCATTTCTTGAGCACACCACAACAACAACCCAAACATAGAACAACATACATACACATACACATATTCACTATGAGATGAAGGAAGAAGAAAAAGAAGAGAAGAAATGGTGGAGAGCCTTAGAAATTAAGGGCCGGGTGTAAACGAGCCGAGCCGAGCTCGAGCATGGGTTGGCTCGAGCTCGAGCTCGATAAGCATGATTTGGCTCGAGCTTGAAAATGATGCTCGAGCTCGGCTCGACAACTTTTCGAGTCGCTCGAGCTCGCTCGAGTTGCTCGATTTTTCGAGCTTGGGCTTGATTGAGCTCGAGTTCAGGCTCAATTTTAATCTCGAGTTTGGCCTATTTGAGTTCATATTTCAATTAATAATAAATATTATTTTATCCATACATAAATAATAAAACCTTTAAAAAATTCAAAAAGTCCAATAGGTTTAGGGTTTTCTCCACTTTGCGAGTTTTAAGTATATATATATATATATATATATATATCTTTTTATTTAATTATGGCTCACGAGCGGCTCGAGGAACTACGAGCCTAGAATATTTGAGCTCGAGCTCGAGTCGTTTTGACCGAGCGGCTCGCGAACTGCTCGGCTCATTTACACCCCTATTAGAAATGGATGGAAGAGATGGAAGAGATGAAGAAAATCTTACTCTCTGTGTTGCCTCATTCTCTCTTGTTTCTCAGGAGAATGAAATGAAAATGATTAGAGTGTGGAGGGATGGGAAAATTCTGATGAAACAATAGCCTTAAATACCTAGGGCACAAAACCCTAGGTCACAATTTCAGCTCATTCATGCTACGATGGGAGGGTAAAATGGAAATTTAGATTTTGAGCTTTGGGTTATAATTTTGGATCAAAATTTGGACTACAATAAAACATAATAAATATAAAGTTTGGGTCAAAATTTGACTAATAGGTTCACAGGTTCCTCTCAACTTTTTAACAAAATAATATTTTTTGCCAAATTGAATCTCAACAACTAAGGCACATAAATAGACTTTTGTATTAAGTCATTCCAGTACAATGTATAAAAGTTCAGTGGCTTATTTGACACTTTTCCTTTATTAACATATAAGTATCGGAACTATTTATTCATCTTTTATTAATTTAGCATTTTTTCTCTCTCATCACTATACGAACACTTTAAATAATCAATTAAGAAACACTAATTTAAAAATACACACTGGACATTGATTTAATCGCGCAAAGTGTGATAACTAGTAGTATACATAAGAATAAAAAGAAAATATTATTATATTGTAGACCTTTTTTTTTGGATGCTACTGGTTCTATTACATTGTAGTATCTGTTCATATACTTTCTCAACCTAATGAAACACAGAGAATCAATAACGCCTCCACTGAGGCTCGAACTCATAATCTTCCAAATGGAAGTCCAACCCGGATACCATTGGACCACATCGTCCTGGTTATTATATTGTAGACCTAGTTTATGAACCAAATGATATTTTTTGTTCAAAATTCCAGCAAAACATTATTGGATCAGACTCGTATCCAATATTTTCGGATCACTCATATGAGAAAAAGTCTAACCTCGACTTCCTCCCACCTTGCATTAATAGTTTCCACCAATTTATTTTAATTATCCAACAGAAATATTTTTTTTTTAAACCTTTACCTTTTTATAAATAAACAACCCATCACATCGTGTGACCTAAAATTCTCGTCCCACAGTGCCTACAAATTGTAAAATAAAAAGAAAAATGCTACATGTACTCCTATTTTATACTATCACATACAAAACATTGATGTAAACACTTGTATTAAGACTCACATGAAGAAAATAACCCTTTTAAACAATAATGACAAGAATCAACTATTTTATTATTATATAGTACTTATAACACATTCCAACAAGAAATCGTCAGTAATGGATGAATTTATATTATCTGAGCAGACAGCAGGTAATGGTACATATTTACATGACTATACTTGCAAAGATGGGCATAAAAGATTAGACAACACAGTGAAAAGGAAATAAAATTACAACTTATTACTTGAACATCTTTAAATGAGGGATCCATCTACAAAAAACAAGCAGATTGAGGAGGGAGGGGGAGGGGTATCCATGGACAGAGTGAAACCATTTTCTTTTCCTATTTTGTTTTTTCTTTGTTTTTCTTTTGACCCGACATTTTCATATACATATCCATGGATAGACAACAAAAAACTAGCATCCCTCGGTGCTACTACATGAATCAGGAAAACTATGGTACATTTGCCATCAAATGATGGGAATTGATAAAGGGAATAGAATGAAAGAATCACTTCTGGAGTTGCATACCGGGCGGGGGAGAAACGTTTTGCACTCTATTCTATATCCACAACGATGGCCCGGACTTGGACTTGGACTTGGACTTGTCAGCATAGAAGGATGGATGGAGAAAACCACGAGAAACACAAACAAATGAATCACTTGAAGCAAAATTCAACCACATGCAAATTCTTATGCCGTGGGACTTGCCCCTACAGCCTTCACTTCACACCCAGTTTTCTCCATTAACAGAGCTTACCATGACCTCACACTACACTGAGAACACACTTGCACTATGTACAACTTCATCATGCTGAATTTCCGGCAGCTTCAGCAGCATTCTGTCGCATCATCTCCATTACAGCAGCCCGCCGCCGTGATTCAGCCTGTTGTTGTAGCCGCCTTAGATGTTCTTTCAAATCCCTGTTTCAAAGTCATTGTTGAGACATGAATAACATGTACTAGTTAGGAAATTAAAGACAAAAAATAATTATGTTTTTGAGGGACATTAGACAGCAACCTGCACCGCGGAACATGGCATTCAGATTCTTTACATGCCCGGGCATGAAGCTGAAGAAGATACCACATCTTCTTACAGAGAAGACAGCCCCCAGAAGCTCGTCTTTTGCACTGGATCCCATGTCGGAAAAGCCCCTTAACCTTGCGACAATTAGGATACTGGCATTGAGGAGAACGGCATCGTGAAGCGTGCACCAGAAGTTCAAGCATTTTCCTAAGCTGCAGAGTCAAAATGAAAATAACATCAGACCTTACAAGTCAGAGACAAATGACTAACATGGACTCAACTTCAATTAAAAGAAAATTAGAATGGCAGAGAAAATACATAATCCAAAATAAACATAAATGAAATAGAAATTGAAGATTTCATGAGCTTAAATGTAATCCAAGTATTATACCTGTAAAACACGTAGCTGCCGAGCTTCTTTATTTTGTGCATCACGGTCAGCGATGGATGGATGATTAGTCAACTTATGAGGATGATCAACTCCATCGTCCTTCTGATAACAAGCATTACATACATCATATTCTGGGCAAACCTCACATCGCCAGCCTTGACCAGCTTCGATATCAAGAAGGCATATGTTGCATGTTGTCACAAATGCAGGAGCAGTGGGATTGTGAAGATGGTAAAGGACCATCATTGAGGAATGTTTAGCACGGCGGAGGGTATCGTATTGGTAGTGGTTTCCTTGACAAAGGCTCAGAAACGCTTGCCTTGTATCAAAGAACTCACTCTCAAGAATCTCGTCTTCATCCTTTGTATCAGCAGGCACTTGATTGATTTCAACCTACACAATTACATCTCTCTTATTTCTGAATGATGAACTACGTTAAGTAATTTTCATCAAAGAATTAATAGAGTAGCATACTGGATAAAGCATATGCTTATCCTTCTGGTTGATAGGGTGTCTCTCTCTGTCCTCAAGTTTTTGCTCAGCGTCATGGCACCTGAAAGCATAAAAAGGCATGTAACTTAAGAGAGTTGAGCACAAAACACGAGCAGAAAATTGAACCTGAGAGGCATCACACATTGCACAGTAATATGGTTTATCTAATATGATCCAATAATAAAAAGACACTCTAATTTATTATGAACAAAAAAAATATTCCGTTTCACTCATTCCATTTAACAATGATTCTTGTATGGCCACAGAACACTTGATGCCAGAAACTCTACCATATATGATGATGAAGCAAAAAAAAATTATGCAAATGAAAAGGCATCCAAGTTCCTCCTACTAGTGTCACTGCCACATTACCAGGTTCTTTTAATTCCAAAATTTTGGCATTTCGAAAAGAGGTGCATCTTTAGTGGATCACTAAATCAAATCTTTACTCTTATTTTTGGTTGAATATTTATGTAAAGGAAACCAAAAGATATTTTACAGCTCCAAGAAGCAAACTCTGTAAAGCAACGAAAAGAAGTTTACAACCCCAAGGAACAAAAACAATGAAAGGGAAACAGATCCTTTTTTTTTGTAAGGGAAACGGATCCTTACTTGTCACAAAGCTGAAATTTTTGCACTGGTTGCAAACCCAACGAGTTCCAGATGCATTAGAATGCAGCAATGGGTGCACGCTGTTGCAGGTGAACCAATGATAAAATCTCCTTCATTGGGCTAATTGTTTCGCCAAGCTGCAAAATTACAAATAAGCATAAATTATTTTTTTCTAAAAACAATGAAAAACTTGAGATTAAACCTGTTTAGTCACTATTTTTTGTAACCAAAAAAAAAAAAAAAAAACCAGAAATGAGGTTCGAAAGAGAAGGTCTAGCATGGGCAAGCTAGGTCTAAAACGAAGATTCTTAACATATACTAACCTATTATCAGGATGGCCCATGACACAGATAACTGATGAATAGCTATATAATATGTTTAAATAAAGACTGCCTTAGCAACAATAGGTTGTGAAGAACGTAGTCATAAAAGTACTTACAATCAGGGAAGAGAAAGAAAAATAGACAATTAAATACTGGGAGACCGAAACAGTTACCTTGTGCATTAGCAACAGGTCCTTAGAAGCATTGCCAGAAAGATCAGTTTGACCAGATGCTTTTAAAGCTCTTTTTGTTATGGTCTTCTTCAGGGTTCCCTTCTTATGTTGTTTCCTTCCATCCTCTTCTTGCTGAAGCTGATAGATCATATCTTCAGCTGCACCAGGCCAGTAATCCCCATCAAAATATGGTAGCCGTGCTGCAGTCACCTTAGCTTTACATTCACCCGTAGAGACAAAGAAATGATCATATAAGTTAGTGAGGTCAACAACAATATTTTCCTTTGCAGCTTTCCTTAACATCGATAAATACCTGCAATAGGAAAAAATAAAATGAGTCAAATTAGTCTACCAGAAAAGGGCAGAAGAACAAAACTTACATATAACACAAACACACACACACAAAATAAAATAAAATAAAATAAAAGGTATTAAGCTCACCACTCTCTGAGCTTGTCAGACTTTGGTGTTTTCTGAATTTCAGGATGACAATATAATATATAATCTTCACCCTTTAGTGGAGGGCAGGCCCATATGTAGCAACTTGTGAAACCACGCTTTTTGCAATATTCTAGATATCCAATCTGTAAGAAGTATTTTGAAACAACTCCCAAGAATGTCAATATGGGAAGAATAAATATGCTAATAATGTCAAAGGGGAAAAACAATATAAACAAACTCACCAAAATTTCATGATATACAAATGTACGAAGAGCCTCTCCTGTCACCGCTTTGATCTCTGGCCTGAAATACTTAACAGAGTCGAGATATGAAAGGTAGACACGGCGATGATTAGGTTGTGCGCATTCAGATCCAAATTCCTGAACATACATGCCAAATAGGCACACTTCCACACCTTCAATTCTTTGAAACAACAACAAGACCTGTAAAATGCAAGAAACACCAACTCATATAAAGTAAATTGTTTTAAAGTTTATAGAGATAAAGTAAATTGTTTTGATGTTTATAGAGATGGTGTTTTAGTTGGATAACTGTCAAGTGTAAACAAAGAGCTATTGACTCTAGACTCTAGAAAAAATCTAGAGAGACTATTCATTCACTTTGGTCCCATTCACTTTCCTCTGTGTGTGTGTAATCATTGATTGATAGGGAGCACATATAATTTTTTAAAATAGTTTGGATTATCTAACTGTTACTGGCCAAAACCTTAGGGGCCTTTAAATGAAATTATCCCTTCATAAAATTAGTATACTGTGGGCTAGCTAGGTATGGTCCCTGGATTCTAGATGAGTAACCATTTCTATATCTATAATAGAAATGTTAAAGGCATGTCCACATAATGACTTTCCTATGCAATTGCGCATTGTATTAACTCAGGCAGGCGATAACCAAGAGACAAAAGGTCATACAATTATTTCTAAGTCATGAATTCAAATTAGTATATGGCCCAACAGCTGAATATGCCAAGTCACTATCATGGAGCAAATATGGCGGCAGCACCTTTTCCTCTGAATAACTAATAATGAAATATGAAATTAATCATGCATTTCCCTTCACTTTGTATCTTTCAATTACATATAAGAAATATTAAATTTAATATTCTACAACAAACAAATTTTATAATATAACAGACTACATTAGCATCTAATTTTTTTTATATGTGATCAAGATCCAGAATGAATGATTTGACATTCATTCTGAATTCAACAAACTATAAATCTTAGAAAGCATACCTTTGATTTATATGGAAACTCAGAGGGGTAGTTCTCTTCTTGAAAAATTTCAAGAAATCGCGGCTTTACTTCTAACTTCTTGTCAACTGATGAAACAACTCTTACGACAAGCCCTTCTGCTCCAGCAACCTGGAAAGATAACATAAAACAATTAAAAGAAATACATTGTTGTGCAACCCCAATGAATCTTCTGCCAAACTGAGAAGATAAAGTTATGTTCCATTTTAAAACTAAATATACAATTCAAAGTAAATTCACTCTTTACTAATTATCTGCAGTAGTCTTATAAAAGGATTTATGTGGCTCAAAGTACTAAAGTATTTTGCAATAGTGTTTGATATGCCAGCCTTGTTTTGTATCCTGCTTTCTGGTACTCCAACTTTAATTAGGAAAGTCAGCATATAGATCAGTACTCAGGTTCCAAGTTACATAGCTCTCAAATTTCCTTTAACCAAGTAGTTTTGGTCTCTTTATATCTTAGTTAAACTAGCTCTCTTATGATTGGATAATGATTTGCAACCTCTGTCAATTTAGTTGCTATCATGTCCTGTATAACAAGATTCCCAACACTTCATAAATGGCTCTCCGTAAAACTTGAAAGCTTAGAAACCCATAGAACTTCACAAATTAAGACAAGCACCACATTATTTCAAAATAGCCTCACATTCACACCGTACATATTAGGCCATGTTTCACATACCTCATCATGACTTTTCCTTCACGCCTTGCTCTCTCCTGTCTTTCCTGCCTTAATCTCTTAGTTAGCCGCTGCTCAATGTTATCACTTAGGATTGTTCTAGGCAGATCTTTTGCTCCAAGAACAGCACTCTGGGGTAAGGGTTTCCGCTCTCCTCTTTCAACTTCAAGTATATAGCAATTAGGACATGTATACTCAGCCTGTCCCCCGTCATTTCTTCTACCATTAAACAATGCACAAATTTGGTGTTGCCAAAGCTTCACACTTGTCACATTGAACCCACTGCAAGAAACAGCATATATTTATGTATAGCAGCAAATACAAACAATTTATAAGGAACAAAAAAGTATATTCTAAAACATAAAGAAAAATATAAAAGATCTCTCCATCTCCTCACTCTTCAGTGTATAACTAATAATTTCTTTAATTAAAAAATAATAATAGATTAAAGCAAAACGTACCCATTCTTCAGTCTCCTCATCATTTTTCTTTTTCTCCAACCTCGCCTTTGGAATATTAGTTCCATCAACCACAATGCTGTCTCCACGAGCCTCATTATAGCACGGAATGCAAAAATAATGCCGGGTGTCCCCAGCTCCAATAGTATAATACATAGCATTTCTTTTAATACGAGCACCACAGGGCGAACAATAAATAGGTGGTGGTTCAAACGTAAGCTTCTCAACTGCGCACAGTTGGCATGAATTTTCACTCATAGACTGCTCCATGGCTTGATTTTTTTCCACTTTTGATTTACTCTGTCAAACAAAACAGAGGAAAGAATTTCACAAAAATGCAATATGCAAAATCAGAAAACAAAACCCTAAAAACCTATGTCAGAGGCTAGATTGCTTTATGCAGCAGATAAGAAATAGAATATTATAGCTTTAATGCATTGAATCACTTAAATATAATCATCGTGCTCCTAGCTGTCTGGCTTCATACTTGATCTGCTATCTAAAGTGCACACCCAATAAACTCCCATATATCTTGGATAATAAATAATAAATAGATCCTACAAAGAAAATAAATCTTTGATTTAACAAATTCTTTCCATGTTTTAGAATTATTAATATTATAATAATAAACTTCATGACCATAGTCATAGTCATATAAATGACAACCATATTTGCACCCAACATATCCCATTCAATTACAGGAATAGCTACAGCAATACTGTCAGACACATTGCATTAATCAAACAAACACAAAGAATCATCAGGTAGCAAAAGCTGGCATTATGTTAGAGAATATCAGAAAAGCTTTATTTTCACCCTGTAAGCAATTCTTCCCTTTTTCCCTATGCTAGAGCCCATGCTCACCCTGGTAAAACCTGTTTATTATTATCACTGAGAAGCAATTTGTGTTTTTCTGTTTTAGCAATTCAAACTTTAAGAAGCAATACTGTTCTTCAACAGCTCAGATGTGATTCAAGTATCTAAAAAGTAAGCTTCTTAACTCCAAACCATAAGTGCGAAAGGAACAGTAGCAGTTTTACATACTGACCTGGCCAACCCATTGTCTAAGACCAATGATATGCTCCCGCACTTGTTCTGGGGTGAACAGTTCTGTCAATGATACTCCTTTTATTTTTGGCTTTCCTGACTTAGATCCAGTAGCACTTTCCGGAGGCAACGATGTATTTTCATGTTTAGCTGGATCGACATCCTTTTCAGCCTTAATGCTCTCCTGTTTAGGAAAAGGAGCTGTAATACTTGATGTAAGAGGATCAATAGCAGGCCGTTGAATGTAAGTCTCATCCGAGTTATCATTCAGCAGATCAGTACTCCTTGGACTTCCTTGGCCAGCATTTGCAGGAATTTCCATCTTGACTTCCATGACCTCAGGTTTCATCACAATAGTATCAGCATGTTGTTCAACAACCTGTGTTTCCTGGAAGATATGAGATTCACCCAACAGAAACTGGTGAAACAAAGCTTTCAGTTTCTGACACAAAAGCTTGAGAGGATTGCTCATTTCATGCGCTTGAGGGAAGGTTGTAAATCTTCTGGAGTTTCAACTACTGCAGGGCTTGACTTAGCAGTCAACCTATGAGCAGTTTCACCAGTATCATAGGCCTTACAAGATCCATTAATGGAAATAGGCATCTCGGAACTAAAATCAGGACGAGCAAATGATTTTCGTTGACCCAGTATAAACTTTCTTACAGGAATGCAAACAGGACAATTTAATTCCCTGCAACGCCTGAAATGGTTAATTACTTGTTTTGTTAAAGCACAACGAGGATGTTGACATGGCAATGCATTGCACCGCTCCAAATGCCTTAAGAGACTCTGGGCTTTTATGCAATGGCGCTCTGGGCATTTCCCCTCTGAGAAGCACATCGACGTGCATGAAGCAGAAATAGTAACCATCTCCGCTGATTTATGAGCTGACCTTCACGAGTACGGTTATGGATTTGCGTACAGCACTACTTGAACTATTTGGGTTGACCACTTATTCACAATTGCTTGGCCAGCAATTGTTCCTTCAGGAGGTAAATATGTTTCTCTGTGCTTCCTCTGTTCTCACAGTTCTCTGATGCGATTCTTGTTTGAACATTCTGCTCTTGTGAGAAGCTACCAGGCATTTGAGACCCATCTTGAAACTTTGGATACCACTGACCCTGAAGCATTGCATCTGAATGGACTCCATTAGAACAATTGTTGAAATCAGTTTGTGTTTCAGAAACATACATATGATGGTGCAACAGCTGCTGCATTTGTTCTGAAGATGGTGTCAATGATGAAAACGTGTCTTGTTGACTGGATTGAGGGAGTAACTGATTACTTTTAGAATGTTCTCCAGTAGAATTAGGTTGGTACAAATTATGCATTTCAGAAAACTGAAATTGCTCAGGGACCTGAGAGAGTAGTGCTTCATCATGATTACCAGGCTCAGACTTGATTTAGTACCTCAAAATCAGACCATGATTGGAGCTTGGCCATAGCCATTGCCTTAGCAAAAGTTCTGCTGCTGACTTTTCGTGTGGTGATGATTGTGAGCAAACTGGGCGCTGCTGCTGTGCTGGAATTGTTGGGGCCTGGGGTGAAAATTCTAAGTGGGATGAGATTGTAAATGAATTATCAGGCAAGAGAATGCTGGGACTGAAACTTCATCTTTTCTGACTGATCAAGGCTTCATATTATCATTTGTTGTGAGACATTCACATTTGACTGGTTGCCATGTGATGGGGAGTTTGTTTTGGGGATGGACTGGCAAGGCTACAGCACTTAAGTTTTGGATTATTCATCACAGACCCAACAGAAGATACAGGAATGAATAAGTTTCCAGACCCTGAGGTATCAGCATTACTAATTGCATACCTATCACCTGTCATTAAAAAGGATTAAAAAAAAAAAAAAAAACACGCTTAAGTTTGTTGAAGGGAAGCATGGCATGCCGAATTATTTATTAGATTTTCAGGGAATAGAAGAGGGGAGAAAAGGCAGAGCACCTTGCATTACTGATCTCTGATGTTGATCAAAATGCTGGGGTAAATGCTTAGATGGGTTAGCATACATGGTCGTTGACATATAACCTTCAGAAGCTCCTTTGACCATTCAATAGCTGCATATTGTTTCCAATCATTCCAAGACCACCATTCAATGACCCAGTTGATGTTCCATAGGATCTAGATTGCAATCCAGGCCTAATTCCACCACTCATATGGCTGCCAAGTGCTTGCAATATACGACTGTTTTGACTAACAACATGCTGCTTTTGCTGTAGTGACTGTGATACTACAGTGGAATCAACACTAGAAAGTGCCCCAACATTATTAGATGAGTCCAAATTCATATAAGGCTGGTTACTGCTGTTGTTATTTAAATTATCGCTGCTATTAGTATTATTATTAAAACCAGGTGTGGGTATCATTTGGCTTGTCATTCTTTGCGCACCCATCGACGCTACCAGGTTATTTCCTCCAGAACTAATTGAAAAGCTTGAAGGCATTTGTTGATATCCATTTCCCAAAGAACCTGCAAGTATGTGTTACATTACACTAAAGGATCAGATAACTTTCAATTTAAAAAAAAAAAAAAAATATATATATATATATATATATTATATATATATTATATATATATATATAAGTCATAAAAGTTTTACCATCAGTGGAGCTGAAAGAACCACCATGAATACCCCGGAGGGCCCATTAGCTGTGGGAAGGAAGTTCCCAGAGTTAATACTGGAGGTTGTTGTTATGGTGCTCCCAGGATTTCCAGCAATAATTGAATTGTCCACAGATGATGATCCAATAAGTGTAGAATTCCCACTCTGAGGCATGCCTGGGGTTGGAATCATAGTACCAATGGAGGAGGATGAATTGACATGTGAAAACTGTGGGTTTTGATTATTAGGTAGCCGCTTAATTAGAATATGCAAGCGGCTCTCTAGAGTCCCCAGATTCAGATATTCCTCCTATTAGTATATATGAAACAAAATTAACAAAAACTAATACATAAAAATCAACACCAAAAGCAAATACTCGTATGCTCTTATAGCAGAATTGCATAAAAAACAACCCAAAATTGCATAGTTGAATCAAAACCCCAAATAACAAACCTTTGAAGAAGCACTCTTGAACAGGGCCTCCTCTAAGCGTTTCACTATGTCCAATATCCTCTTTGAAGGTATCTCCTGCTGAGTGTGTTGCCTTTGCATGAGAAATCCATAGCTGGACAATAGCATGGTTAGAGATTTCACCAGACATATACATAGCTAATTGTTCATAAATGAGCGGAACTCATCATTATAGGCTCTCAATCACATAAACTATCTGATTTAGCAGAATAACAAGGCAGATTAATGAGGAAGAAATTCTTCATAACCACAAAAATATCCAATTTAGTCATTTAGCAGAACCATAAGGCATTACACCACACGCACACAAATAGCATTCAAAGCAATTGGCAAAGTATTAATTTTCCATGATCTAAAACAATTCGAAGGAGAGATCATCAGCCTAAGAACAAAAAAATACACATCTCGCACTGTGAAAACACAAGGACCAAAATTTGGGCAGTTACATGTAAATTCAATAATCTTGAGTTTAGCAATTAATATATAAAGAATACTAAATTCATAAGAAGGAAACTGAACATTTAAACCTACTTTTAGACCCACATATCATTATAACTAAAAATAGATAATATTCCTACTCTAACTAAAACAAATAAATGGGTCAAAAGAAGTGTAATTGATAATATCCTCATGCAAAATTGTCAAGTTTCACTATCATGCAACCACAAGCTAGTACTGTACCCTCATCTGTATATTTCATACAACTAAAGATCCTCTTCTTGATGGGGAGGAAAAAAAGAAAAAACAGCATAGGTGTGAAGAAATTTAGAAAAACATGTTTGAAGAATGTAAAGAAACAATATTTACTAACCAAAAGAAATTATAAGAAACACAATTTCTTACATTTTTTCTGCAATGAACTTTCGTGCTTTGTATGTATCTGTATCCATATTGGGCATATTACGATGGACAGGTGGGTTTTGCATTTGAGTGGACAATGGATTTCCATTCTGTTGGGAGAGACCAGGTAAGGAAGTACCACTCTGATTGGGCACCTGCCCTGAGATCTGCCCTGAAATATGTGCTTGTAAATTCATTTTGTTTCTTGTATCCTTATAAACATGAGCGTCATAGCATGAAGTATCACGTGTCCATTATGCAACCACAAAACTAGCTGAAAGGAGCAGTTTTGTGTAATTACTTAATATCCTCACAATAAGTCACCTGTAGTATAGTAACACCAGAAACCAGTCAAGTTAATTATACACATTCTTAACAAAGTATATCACAAAAGGAGTAATGTAATGTACAAAATCAGTAATGCACAAGTATGACAACAAAATATCAAAATTTCATGATGTGCTAATATATAAAAGAATATAAAAACAGAGCTATAACTGACACTGAATGACTTAATGATTAATTAATATTATATAACATTAAAAAGAAATAATGAAAGACTGGGTTATTTAAATAAAAAACAAACCCATCCATTCATGTGAAAAAAGGGAACAGAACATATAAACAAGTTAGCTGCTTTATCTTGAAGGATCATGTGGCATAGAGAAAATCACATTCATTTAAGATGAAATTAAATTCATGGTGTGTAGTTGGAGCACAGCATCCGTCATGGGCACTATGAAGCCCCGGCAGCCTCAAGAGCTGAAATCATGTAAGCCTAAAGTGTAGAATCAATCTAGAAATACGGCTTTAATCTAGAACAGGAGGATTCGAGTTAAAGTTCAGAGGTGAATAGTGTTCAAACACTCATTTTCAAACGAAATCAGCATGCACAAGAGAAAACAGAATAAACTGAAAAATTTCAGATATCCAGACCCATCATTTTCACCGAGGTACCAGAAACTAAAACGTAGACATTCCACAACTTGTCAGATCGAATTTCCACATAATCCAACAAATGATTTCCCGAGCCAAAGAGGAAGTAAGCAAACCTTTGACGCGGTAAAGAAACGAGAGATTTCGAACCTTCAAGCCTCAAACTTTCAGGACTTCCAACCTTGATGACCTTATCAGCCGTAAATTACCCCTAATCGATGAGAAGAAGCTAGGGCAACGACTCAATCGTCCCAATTCGATTGGACGAGAGATGATTGGAGATAAAAGGTGGGTAATTCCGGAGTGTCCTCCGTGCCGTGACAACGACGAACGGCGATTGTAGATGCCGAGAAGGAGTAGCTAAGAATCCAAGATCGAGACGGAAGGAGACGATATAGAGAAAAGAGGGTTGATTCCGGCTCGCCAGGCGGGTATGCTAATGCTAGGACCGAATTGGGAAAGTGGTTTCCTGGACTATATAAAATCGAGGGTCAAAATCATAATTTCACAAACTGCCTTTGCCCCATGAGATTTGTGATGTTGCATATGGACTAGGAGTTTACTTGTATAAAAGTACAATTTTGTTGGGAGTCAAAATATCACATTTTTAATAACTTAGCTACCGATTGCTAAGTATTGTTGCAAAATTTAATTACTATCCGAGTATGTATGCTGAATATATTCTAACCCCACTCTTGTATACAACTCCTAAATTACACAAATAAATAAATTACACTAAAAAAATTTATTATAAAATATTCTTTTCCTCAACGGGATCGTTTTATTGACCTCTTTAGTTTGAGTTGGTCAGTTAGAAATAACTTAGACTGATTTATCATCTTGTGTCATTTTTCAGCTAGGGTCACAAGGCAAAATTATCAATTGCATATCTTTGGAGAATAACTGCAAATTTTCCTTGTCACTCAAAAAATATTAAAAAAAAAAAAATTAACTACTTTTGCAATACTTGATATGACGATATGAACTTTACACTTAGCTTGTTAGTCCATATTGTATATATAGCAAACATTATTAAATGGACCATAACTCATACAGTTGTGTGGACCATCAATAAAAAATACATTATTTTTGTACATAAAGCACATTATTAAAATTACATTATTTGAGTATTGAAAATATATTATTTTATAGTATATAAAATAATGTACATTCAGTATAAAAATAATATATATTTAGTATATTAAAAATGTACTTTGTATTAATGGTCTACACAACTATGTGGATCATGGTCCACACAATAATTTGCCGTTTACATAGTTTTTTCTACTAGTGGATCATGTGTCATATACTAGTTTTTTTCTACGCGCTTTGCGAGTAAACTTCTGTCCAATGTTTTTAACTCGATTAGTAAATCATTTTCAAATAGATGAATTGTATTTGTGTAGTTTTATTTTTTTAATTTGACTAAGTTTCGCAAATATTCACCTAAAATGTATTTTATTGATGTTTTCGCATTTTTTCACAAGTAATTCACATTATGATGAATATATAAATTTGTAATTTGAAATTAAATGTCACAGGTAAAAGCAATTGGAAATGAATAAAATTTGTTTAAATGTCTTTTTCTTCCAGTTTGAGTTGTCTCCCTCCTAAATTTATATTGACGTTTGGGAATCCAATAATATATGAACCATCACATTCTCTATTCAAACATGAATAAAGTTATCTTCTGTTAACTTCAGTATAAATTCAAATAAGTATGGTTATGTTACTGTTTGTGGCCTATAGTTAACTCTCTAAATGCATCATACAATACTGTACTCTGTAATCTTTTGTCATTAGAATTCATAATTGTATTAGTTATCTTAAGTACCCAAAATATGTATATACACATGTTCTCATTCTTACTCAAATTGATACAGTTTCAAAAACTATAAAGTATGTATCCAGAATAAAATAAAATAAAAAACGTGCTTTGGTCCAACTATGTTCATTGACCATGTTAAAGAAGATTTAGATTCTAATTGTCTAATAAACATAATATCACATCATATTTGTAATTAATCTGATGGAGTTTGTCTTTTCGTTTTTATTAATTTTTAATCGTTTTTAATAGTTTTGAACCACAAAGAAATCATTGTTATGGCAATTCTTATTTAACTATAATTTTTAAATATCGTAGAAGCAATTGGTAGATTATCAATGAATAAAATTAAATTAAATTTACGTAAATTACTTATACATTCATAGCACTTCACAGTATAATAATTAAATATTGTCTTATGTTGTCAACATTATGCTTTCTATATATGTTTTTCTTAATGTCGCTATCAACACTGAAAAGAAAAATAATTGAAATTGATGATTAAAAATTGGACTATTCCTCAATTAATAAGCTAGGAAACTTAATAGTAAAAATTTGAAAACAAGAAAAAAGAGTAAATTGAATTTAGAAATTCCTGGTCTCGTTTTGAATAATATGTCACACTAATTTAATGAACCATAGAGGACTTTTCAAATCTAGATATACATATCACTTGAATTCAATTGTCTCAATTCAACAGCTTTCACATATTGTTCTCCAGAGATCCTGTGGCACATGTGAGATAAATAGTTGTCAATGCAAATAATTTGTATATCAAATGATATTTATTTAAATTTGAAATAAGAGGGTAAACAAAACTTACATCAATAAATGTCGGACATGGTGTTAATTTTTGTCTGGTGCAACAGTTGTTTGAGAAATGTAGTCTAAGATTTCTTGATAAACAATATTATTTGTAATATTACTTAGTTTGTTCTGACCATCATCACTGAATATAATCATCTTGACAGAATCAACTTTTTTTTGCTCGAGACATAGCCACATACAACTGTCTATGACTCAAAACTGGTTCTTTCAAGTAGATTCCAACAAAATATAGTGTTTGCCCTTGAGCTTTGTTAATTGTCACGGCAAAACACACTTTAATAAGAAATTGGGTTCTTTTAAAGGGTATTAGACAATTTTCATCATTTGATGGCTCAAGGGAATTCTTGGAATGAATACATGTTTTCCTTTGTATTCACCAACTACAATCAGGCAACTAATGAGATGATCTTCAAATGAATCACAAACTAATCTCGTCCCATTACATAATCCTTCAAATGGATTCGGATTTCTCAATAAAATTATGGGAAAATTTTTCTTCAGAAGTAACTTGTGAGGAAGCTGGCCAGCTGGGGATAAAGTGTGTAAATAATCTTTACAATGCATTTGCTTTTGAATCAAGTGGTTCATCAAAACTAACATAACACTTACTTTCTCCCGGGAATCTATCTATTAAGATAGAATTAATTTATCTGCAATCTCATTCTTAGTTGTTAAGATGGCTCTGCTCATTAACGAATAAGGATCATTCACAAAACTTGTTAAGTCAGGATATACAGATTTAAATAAAGCATCGAGAGAAATATCATCATTCGAACATGGAATAATGAATGAGGATGGAATCTTAATCTTTTCTCAAGCAATGAATTGTTCAGTTCCATTCCCAATCTTCATCAAGTACTCACAAAATGTTGGATCCTCATTTGCACGAACATTTTGGACCAATTTTAATCATTGGATGTTTGGCCAAATTGATGGTGATTTAACCAAACTCGCTTCAATAAAATCTTCTTTATTCCCATATCTAATAATTGGCAATGTTTGTCGAAAATCACCTCCAAAAACAACAATTTTTCCTCCAAAAATTTGATTACTGTCCATAATATCTCTAAGCGTTGTATCAACGCTTTCAATAGCCCAACGGTTAGCCATAGAGGCTTCATCCCAAAGAATCAATCTACATGTTTTTAATAAAGTAAGCTTCTGCAGTTCGTTTTCCAATATTGCAGACATACTTATCATCTCCATCAATTGGTATTTTGAATGTAGAATGAGCAGTACGACCACCAGGTAAAATAGATGCTGCCATTCCTGAACTTGCAGTTGTAAGTGCTATCCATTTTTAGACCTGAGAGTAGCTAATAAGCATTTATATAGAAAGTCATACCAGTACCACTTGGGTCATCTATAAAATAAACTCCACCTGAGTTTGAAACGATACTTGCCATAATAGTATCAAATACTTTGCGTTGCTCAACATTTAATTTTTCCACACAAAGCAAGTCATATTTACTTACTTGTATGTTATATTCAACTGCAATTTCTCTATCCTCTTTTTCTTGGGTTGATATAGATAACTTGTTATCGACTGAGTTAAAGTCATCAATCATCTTCCCCATTTTTTCTATTACATTTGCAATTAATTGAAGCACCATTAGTTGGACTTCCTCATCAGTATGTAATTTTTTCCTGAGTAGATCTTCACACATGTATGATTCAAATTTATTCCACAAGTTCCGAGGATTCGTGATATCACAAAAACTAGAAGGGGTTCAAATAGTCTCCTAAAACTTGATGGCATCTGGTATAATACTGTTTCATCTAGACACTTTTCGATAATATGATCCCCAGATAACATACCCAATTTTCAGCTGCCTCATGAAATGTTATTGATAGATGGCCATTGACATTTTTTAAGTGCTCAAATGATTTGGGTGTCCTAATATTCATCAATAATATCAATAATAGTCATAAATAGTAACGCTCTCCTTCAGTTGGATTGAGTGTCACAAGTCTGCCTATGACTTCTTTCTTCTTTCTTTGTGTCCACATTTTTTCTTTGATTGTTCCACACAAAATATTCAGGGAATTGAATATAAAGTAAGTTGGTTTTTTTCACAACTTCATCAACACGATTCATGTAGAAAAATTGTGGTAACATTGTGCGAGAAGCGAAGTCATCTTCAACGATATTAACCAACCTGCCATTACTGTGGAAATTAAGGTACTGATAGTTTTGCAGATGAACCTGTAAGTGCACAACGGCGGGCATTAATTTCAGCAATTGGGAAGGTATAAATTCTCCAAGCCGCTTCAGGTGGTGAAACCCATCTTGCACTTTGGTATTCTTTAATCTCATCAAACTCATGAACATCGGCACCAGCGTATAAACTTAGGTTGATTCTGTCACGTCCCTTGTATATATATTTATATATATATATATATATATACTTCACACATCTGATCCCTGCACATATTTCAACATTTATATGACAATAAAATTTCGCTAACAAATATGGATTAAAAGGGACAACCCACCGGTTATCAACTTGATGTCCTCTGACAACAACGTTTGCTGAAGTGTCCCTTCTATGATATATAGGGTAGGAGTTTTCGTCAAAGTAGTCTCATCATTAAATGATCGAGGATACTTATTTTTGCACAAGATTTGTGCTTGGAACTTCCCTAGCCAGTCCCATGCCCAAGATTACTTGCATCCCATCTAACTGAAACTGGATCAGGTTACTGGGAAATTTCACTCCTTGAATGGTGATCATTACATGTTCATACATGCGATCACATTTTATGATCTCGCCTGAGGCCACCTTGACTTGGAGTCGGACTTTGGTGCTGGTGTTAAGGCCGAGTTGGGCGGCGAACTCGGTCGCTATAAACGAGTTGGTAGCCCCCGAGTCGAATAGTATGGTGGCTGGGGTAGCGTGTACTAAGAAGGTTCCGGAGACTATGTTGCTATCTCCGACCCTGGCCTTGCTTAAGGTGAGGATCCTTCCCCAGTTAGTTGGCGCGATGGTTCGGTCAAGTGGGGCGGTTTTGGGGTTCTTAGGTTCTTTGGCGAGAACTGGGATGGCTTCTCTCGGGTTCCTTTTATACCTTAGCTGCGTCTCTGGAGGCGAGCTTGCTACCTGTTGTAGCTGACAGGCCTTGGCATAGGCTTCTCCGAGGGTCTTCGGCTCTTGGGTAGCCAAGGCCCTCTGGTGTTCGGCTTAAGGCCTGTTAGGAATTTCCTGACTTTGATCCCTTCGGTGGGTACTAGTTCGGGGGTGAGGCGAGCCAGTCGACAGAATTGTTGGTAGTATTCTGAGACCGGGGCCGTCCCTTGTCTTAGATTGAGAAATTCCTCGTACTTGGCGGCTTTCAGGTGATCAGGGTAGAATTGTTCTTGTAATCGCGTTTTCAGGCCTTCCCAGTTGAATCCGGGATCCTGTTCGTACGTGGGTCCCTCGCGGGTCCACCAGCTGTCGGCCGCGTGTCTGAAGTAGAAGGAGGCTATCCGGACCTGGTGGCGTTCGGGGCATTGGGTTGTCCTGAAGATCTTGTCGAGTGTCCCAATCCACTCCTCGAGGATGGTGGGGTCTTCGTTCCCCGAGAGGGTGGGTGGTTGGTGTGCCGAGACTTGGTGGTGGATTTCCAAGTTCTCGTCTGACGGCGGGAGGTTGGGGAACGATAGCACTTAGTGCCTGGGCAATTTGGGTCAGGCGCTGTAGGGCCTGAGTCAAGATTTCTTGAGAGGGGTGCCTCGGTGTTCCTGTTTGTTTCCTCTTGGGTGCCATCCTGGTGATTAAAGGTTGATGTTATTTTGTATTTCACCTTGATACATTAAGTGGGGTAGGGATCTTTAGTATTAGAGAGGATGAAGTGAAGGGAGGTTATGTGTAGGTTTCACAATCTCACCGCGCGTCCTAGGATGCTTAAGCCTTATGTTCCTAAGTACCTAGAGTTCAAGCCTAATGTCCTAAAGTCCGGTCTTAAGAGTCTTTTCCTAGTGTCAAGCTTAGCTCTGATACCAACTGTAACACCCCAAAATTTTTAAGGCTTTTCAAACTTAATAATAAAGCAGAATCTTATTAAAACCCAAGATGTAAATACAAGTGTACGGGTGCTATGCAACCTGGGCTAGAGAACCCAAGTGCACAGGCTACTAACTAATATCCTCGAAGATAAAATACATAAACGTGGCACGCAGGCCAAAGGAAGCTATCTACTTCTACATTCCGGTTCTAGCGCGCTCCAGTGACTAAGTCTTCTGTGCCTGAAAAGCCAAATATATCTGTTCAGCGAGAGATGCTGGTAAACCCACTCCAACGCGTTGAAATACAATACATATAGCAACATATATAGATATATAAAGAAAACCATTTGAGCATGAAGATATATTCCTACGAACTCTAGCTTTAAAACCGGGGAACGATCGACAGTTAAAGCCAGACGCAAGCATGTTATAACAGTCATAAGCAGTTTCACAATAGATAAGGCAATTAAGGCAAGCATAACCGATGATCGTAACTCAACATAAACGGTCTTAAACATAAATCTCTCAGTCCACATCGTCAAGAATAGTCATAACCACAACTCTTCCATATCTCAACACATAGCACATTTTGTTGGCGCCACAGGACCAATCGCATGCCCATAACATAGGGTCAGCGCATATAGCTGCTGTACACGGCCCCGCAGCACCCCTGCCCCGTGATCCACACGGAGGAATCATCGCTTTGGCCTCCAATGAACCAAAGCCCATAAGAACGTGCACGTCTAACTGTAGCCAGGAAACCCATCCATGACTACAGCCGGCCTCCGAACCTCTGTTCAGGAGGTGCCATCTGATTGCAGTCAGGAATTCCCAATCTGACTAACACCAGCGTTTCTGGGCCGCTGCCCAGGATATAACCTCATCTGACTGCAGCAAGGAACCCATCTGACATACAGCCCAGGCTTCCACCCTTTGTTCGGGATAAACCAATCCTTTCCTTTTACCCGAATTGGAAACAACAACACAATAACACATAGCAGCACATGCAACCCACTTTACACGTTGGGAGGGGAATACGACGTATAAAATAAACTATGCGTGATCCATCACCACTAGGAAATAGTGTTAGGGGTTCACATAACTTCTTCCACCCTAGGTCAACGGAAACCAATCCAACTAGCATGCAATATAATTGACTCGTAAACCTACGAACGGTACCCGAAGTAACCAAACTAGACATAGGGCACGAAAAACGGGGTCCGTTGGGACACCACGGGGGTCGGGGATACATCAAACGGGGTAGCCGGGTTCCCGAGGGGGACATATTCCAGCGGGTAGCCGGTGGGTGGGGGTCACCCCCGGCTGCCCGCCGGAACAGGTTCCGGGCAGCGGGTTGCCGGTGGCAGCTTGCACGCCCGCCGCTGCCGCTGCCCGAACAGTAACCTTGGCGTGGGTAGGTGGCGGGTCCCCTACCCCCTACTGACTCTTTTCACAACTTTTCTTCCCGGGAACCGATTGTGGAACCCGAAACCATGCTTAGACACTTTACAACGCAATCAACGACCCCACGTAGACAATTTAACGAATCAAATACGAGAAACGAACGGCACATATCCTATCATGCTTTTCTAAAATAAATCAACACCCAAACATGCGATTTCCCACCCGATAATCCAAGAATAACATCATACGATATACCTAGGGTTCTAATCACTTTTATGTTAACAAGAATACGATTTCGTCTTCTAATTGCAAGATTCGGTAAGAACAACACATAATCATCAAGATACCAATTAGTCATCAAGAACATCATAATCATCAAGAACACCACATAATCATCAAGAATACCAATTAATCACCAAGAACATCATAATTATCAAGAAACTCCCAATATCAAGATTATCAAGATTCCCCATGGAATCATCAATTCAACATCAATAATAATACTCATCATAATCACGCCATTCATAATAATTGGGGAAACCCTAAGGGAAATCATAACTATAAAAAGGTTTTGTTGAGACATGGGTTACCTCTTAGCCTTAATTAATTCCTTGGCTATGAAAGGATCTTTCTTTAAGCTTTCTTGATTTCTTGATTCCTCCTAGGGGATTCTTGGAGCTCCTTTGGGTGGTGGGAGGATTATTGTGGTGGGAATTCTAAATGCCTTTTAAGTTCCCTATTTATATGCTATGGGGTTTAATTCTCCTAGGATTAGGTATTGGGCTTAAGGGATGGGGGTCCACGGACCATGGTGGGCTCAATACTAATTAACCATTGTGATTTATTTCTATTTTCCATGGTTTAGATGTCTAATTAATTAATTGGTTTTAGGACTCGTAACACGGGGTGTTACATTCACTTTCTTTATTAGGAATCTCAGCAGTTATAAATCTGTCACAGTGAGC
>VALG01001634.1:0-16302 GCA_009835305.1 Ipomoea purpurea
AATAGTATAGTCAATATTCAATTAAAAATGAAAATTGAAACCATAGTGTTGTTATCCAAGCGTTCCTATACCGGCTGACCACCTGGTGCTATTTCTGGTGCGGCCCGGCAGCCTTCAAGCCAATATTCGCCACCACATAGACTCTCTTTCAATTATGCATCGTCCCGACTGCCGATTTCTGGCCCATGAAGCTTGATTCTCATACTGTTGAAAAGACTGCTACCCTCTGTTCCAATTGTGGTGCAACGTTCCCCTTTGCGACTATGCTGCAAGCAGCAATTGGAAGAGTACAATTCATTATGTATGAGTTATGTAAGTCTTAGAAGTGTGCGTCGGTAGACATTACATAGCCATCCCTGACATCCACGTTCTCAAACTTGCTGTCGTCCAATTGATACGAAAGTTCAGAAGACAAATAGCGGATCCAAACAAATGGGTTATGTAATAGCTGTGGAGGAAGTTTGACAGAGTGAGTCTAACAGGCCTCTGTATAATAGTTCCAATAGCTTGGACACACAACTAGGCGCACCTTATCGTTATTAATGGACACTAAATTATGGATCAGTTGTGAGCTTGCACTGTGGGGGTCTCAGACTCCCTATGCTCGCCTCTCGTCAGAAACAGGTTGCTCTCGCGACTAGGTTAGGCATGTTATAAATGCTTTAATGAAGTTTGATAGTCTGGTGACATATGTGAATATGGTTGGATACTCGGGAAAAAGAATCACTATGTCAGGAGAGGAAGTGAGGGTCCTCTCAAAGGCACGGAATTGAAGGCACACAATTCTTCACAAAACTCGTACAAAACAGGGAATGGTGACCCACGACCAAAAGGGCACAATCATTGAAACAAATGCATGTGGAGGTATCCTGTGTGAGATAGTGTTCGATAGTCTACACAAACGGCAGTCGGTTAAAAAGTCGCGTCTACGAAAGCCATAAGAGTAAGGATGTATCTTCACGAGGAAGGTTCAAAGGCGTGACCTTACCTATCCTATGCAGGGATCGACGTTGAACACAGATGTTTCCGATTTTTAAAATACCGAGGAAATCAAATTTTCATTCATGTGGGGGATTGTTGGAAAAGTAGCTTAACAATCCTGATAAAATATGGCATGAATTCAAGTGGCTTACTCTGGCTGGTAACACATTAATAGTGGGGCCACTTGCGATCGGTGCACGGTGAGAAGTGGATTCGTGTTTCTTCGTAGTGGAGACGAAGAGATGAATATTGTAACGCTCAGAAAAACGGGATGATGAGCGAGGTAACTGAGATATTTGACTCTCCCAACAAGTAGAATACATTTAATTGGAAATGAAGGGAAATGGGACTTTTTGATCCCACATTGGTTTTGGAAACAGATGTCTGCCCTTTATATAGCAAGAGCTCATTTAAGCTATGTACAACATTGTATTAGTATTAGAGTCTCATCGCAGCGGGGGGGGTGCAAATCAAAATCAACTAAAGAGCACAAAAGGCTTTGAATAACCGAGCTCCCGTGTCGGTACCGGTACAAATTGCGGGACAACGTTCGTCCGGAAAATTTGGCTGGCAGTGCACTATAACTTCTCGTGTGTACGCAATAGAGAGGTTGGTGGTGCACCCGAGAGCAAAACTCTCGGCAGGAGATCGTGGAATAGAGAGGTGATAATCTCGGTAGTGCACACAGCACGAGAAGGTTCTGGGCACTACTCTCGTGTGTACGCATGGAAGGATACTTGTGGCTGCACAGAGAGCAAACTCTCGGTGCAGACGGTTGAATAAGAGAGTTACAATCCGTATTGCACCACAACGGACGAGAGGTTTGGGGTGCATCGAGAGCAACAATCGTCGTGAAAGCGGGGGGGGGGGGGGGGGGATGCAAATCAAGAATCCAACTAGAAGAAGCTCGCAAAAGGCTGAAGGTCAAGCCCGAGCTCGGGCTGTGCTCGACCATGCGCGCCGAATGTCGTCCGAGGAAAATTGCGCAGGCAATACTCGTCGTCGTGTAGCATGAGAGTTGTGGTGCACCGAAGCAAAACTCTCGTGCAACGACCACCGTAATAGACGGAGGTGTACTCTTCGTATTGCACCACTAGCACGAGAAGCGCTCCCTCACATCTCGTGGTGTTAGCATGAGAGCTTGTTGGTAGCATCAGCCTGAGAGCGAAACCTCTTCGCCCTCGCAACCCGCTGGACCCGACCTCACCCAAGTGTACTCTCGCTATTACACACAGCAAAGAGGTTGTGGGTGCAGCAGAGCAAAATCTCAGTGCAACGGAAACGAGGAGGTTGTACTCTCTTATTGCACAACCTGATCACGTATTCGAGTGTCAGGTTTGATGTGCAGCCGAGAGCTGTAGCTTTCGTGTTGTGAGTGGGTACTTTGTGGCACCCACGGTCAGATAAACCGAAAGGAAGATCTGTTACGACAATTAATACTGTTTTAATTCATTTTAAACTCTGAGTTTAACCTACTAGTGGACCGTTTACAGATGTTACACAATTTGGTTTTAACACCAATTTTAATCCCATGTGTATGCTACACTCAACATCCTATATAAAAGAGGAGAGCAGTAAATTTACATAAGTGAGAAAATAAGGAATATCCAGTATATTTTGTTTCAAAACTACTGCTTCACTCTCTTATTTAGCATATGTGTCCAGCGTTTGCTGTTGTTAGCCGGGCTCTTTGTTTAGGGTGCTTAAACAAAGAGTTTAACACGTTTTAGATCCTGGGAAACTAGACTACAACGCTCCTAACACTTGTGGAGGTAGCAAATAAGGTTTTAAGGAAAAAGAACCTTGTGTTCGAACTCGTGTTAAACCTATACCCAAACACTCAACTTTACTTCCCGGTTTTCTGTTTTCCCATAAATTGATTAATCTTTCGTAGATTATTATTATTTTGGGATTTTTCACATTTTTACCCAATAATCTTAAACCTTATTTCCGTTTCCCATTGGTTGTTTATCTCTAATTTCCTAGAAGAAATGGAGAATCCAGTTTTGCCAGCTCTCGGGGAGGATAATGTTGTTGAGAACAACAATGGTGGATGGCAATAATGTTGCTAATTCCCAAGCTATACAGTGAACATTGGTTCATAAGATGGTGGAAGCACTGAGGGATATATTCCCATGACTCGCGGTACCTACGGTACCGAGTGGTTCGGCCGAAAGACCGGAGAAGTTCACTGGTATTGGATCGAACTTCAAGAGGTGGCAGCAAAAGATGTTGTTCTACCTGTCACTCTCGTTGAGCGAATTCTTAACCGAGAAGGTTCCGAATTAAGGGAACAGGATGCCCAATCCATGATGCAGTTGGCTATTGGAAGGATTCGGACTTCTATGCCGAAACTACATCTCTTCCACCATTCAAAGGAAATTCCTGATTTTTCGCTCAATCTCTTCACAACTCAGTGGAAACCAAGTGGATTGCATTGTGTAGTAGAGGATGGTATTAAGAACATTTTGAGCAAGAACTCTTCTACCAGCGAAGGATAAAGTCTTAGCTTTCCATCCTTCCTACCGGTCATTGATACGATCCTAACCTACAAAAAAATAAGATCTGGATCATTCCAGATGGGAACTCCCAAATACTTGCCAAGGTCTGTAGTATGACTAATACCAATTTTCTCTGAGATTTTTCAGCTGTGTCACACTGATTTCTTAGAAAAGAACATTTGAGATTTTTGAAGATTGATTGTTGCCGCGAGGCACTCAACAAAGCGCTCCAAAAAGTTCTGGGTGTCATCCACTGCTCCTCCAAACTTCGCTTAAACAAAACCAAATCGTCCGCGAAGAACATGCGGGTTAACTGGGGACCATACCTTGACAAATTGAATCCCTCTCCAGGCCCCAATTCAGCTGCTTCCTTGATAATGTGGCCCAATCTCTCCATGCACAGATATGGAGATATGAAATCTCCATGTCTGATCCCTTCTCTGGTGTGATCCAATCAAGCTGCTCCCCATTCCAAGTATAGATAATCCGATAGTACGATGCATTTCATAAAGATTTCTATCCAATCTTGAGTGAAACCAACTTCTTCAAGGGTCTCATTTATAAAATTCCAAGATATTCTGTCATATGCCTTCTGCAGATCAATTTTGATACCATCTGAGCTTAGACCCCGTCTTCTTTTTCATAGAATGGATAACCTCTTGAAAGATAACAATATTGTCAGAAATCTGTCTTCCAGGGACAAAACTACTTTGCTCTGGGCCAATGACTCTTTTTAGGATATCTTTCACTCTGTTAAGGATGACTTTGGTGATCACCTTGTACGGAACATTACAGAGACTGATAGGGCGAAATTGGCTAATGTGGTCCGGGTTTTTGGGTTTAGGCACTAGAGCAATCAGAGTGTCATTATGAACTTTCGGCATGGTACCATCGAAATCCTTAGTCTGCTTGGTGAAGCTTTTTCCCACAACTCCCCACATTTTCTGATAGAATGCAGCATGAAAGCGTCTGGTCCTGGAGCTTTATACCGCTCCATTTCGAACAGGGCTTTTTTACTTCCTCCTCAGTACATTCAGTGTAAATATTATTCAATCTTCTTTGTTAACTTTGGGGAAAGAAATTCCAATGTACAATTTTTGATCGATCTGATTTTCTTTGGTATAAAGCTTGGAGAAGTACTCTCTTACCATCTCCTTGAGGCTTTCCTCATCATATATTCTAATACCATCAATTATTTAGCAAGCTTTTACAAGAGTTTTTGGATTTTTTAATTTTGGCGGCCAAGTGATAATACTTGGTCTTACGATCTCCCAAAGTAATCCATTATTCTCTAGACTTTTGGTACCAGTACAACTCATCTTCATGGAGAACGGCATCCAACTCTCTCCTTAACTTCGCCTCTAGTTTAATAAGACCATTATTTCTTTTCTTAGCCATGGCGGATTTGATACCTTCTAGTCTCGCTTCTAATCTAAGCTTTCTTCTCCTTGTAGAGCCCAGGACGTTATTATTCCAATTGATGAGAGCAGTTTTAATGTCCTCAAGGTTACTATACAGATCGTTATCAGCCCTCCACTTGTCCTTAACGATTTCATTAAATTTATCGTGCATCATCCATGCAGCATGGAACATAAAATTCCGATTGTAAACCTTTGTGCTTGTGCTCTCAAGTTTGACGCAGATTGGGAGATGGTCAGAGTGGGAAGAAACAATATGCTTAACATGCGTACTTGGGAATAGATCCAACCAATCCGGCGAACAAACTGCTCTATCCAGTCTAGCCCCTCTGAAATTTTCTGTGTTATTGCCTCTAGTCCATGTGAAGGTAGGACCAGAGTAACCAAGGTCAACAAGCCCTTCCTTTTCCAGCCAATTGATAAATTTACTACACCTATTCATAGAGAATGTAGCAGGGTCGCTAACTTCCTCCACGCACGTAACGGAATTGAAATCACCCATGGCGATCCAAGGGCCTTCGATGTCACATAGCTCCTTGCCCAGAGCGTCTCATAGCTTATTACGAAGAGAAGTCGAGGGGCTACCGTACACACACGCAATGTTCCAATTCCTATCATTATCATCATTGACTCTCAAAAGAGCAAATTGGGAGTTGGTGAGAAGGACACATACCTTCCACCTGGTTTTCCACAAAACCCATATACCCCCACTAAAGCCAATGGCTTCAATTCTCAACCACTCGCCAAAGGCCAATTTCCGACAGACAAGATCCGCTTGAGCTCCAGAAACCTTTAGTTCAAATAAACACACCATAGAGGGATTATACGAAGCGAATAAGTTCTTGGCAGCTCTAAGGAAAGCCTTAGATGCTGCCCCTTGGAAATTCCAGTAGACTATCGACATAGGAGAACAACAAAAGCAGGCAACCACACAAAGAAGACCGCAAGTAGCAGAAAAAAAAAAAACAAAAAGGAAATGAACAAGCTTAGACCTCCATAGCATCCTCCTGGGAGGATCCAGGGGGTCACGAGAAACACCTAGGGAGGAATCTTCATCCATGGTGTCCACCAGTGGATCTGGAGGATCACTATGATGTTCATCAACATTGCATTCTCTAATGCCCAAAAGAGGTTCATTACTCTCATGACAAACCACCATGATACTAGTGTTTGCTCCATTGATATTGTTACCTCGAACTACAATATGTTCTTGTTGGGCTGCTGCTTGTTTGCTCCGTCTGCTAATTTCCCCTCTTCCTTGAGAAGGCCCACAGTTGGCATTGATAGTAACATTTCTCACATTCCTTGGTTCCTAGTCATTAAGAATTTGTTTTTCATTAATTTGGACTCCTGGCCTTTTACCCTTGGTGTTCAAAGAGCTCTTGTTATTTTGGCTAATAATAGTGACTTCTTCGACTTCTACGTGGTCTCCTCCCCTTCAGCTTCTTCATTAAGCAGCAAATCTTGCATTAGAGCCAATACCATTGACTATAGGGGATGACGTGTTGGACTTTCCAAGGGAGCTCACACCTCTGCCTATGTCTGACACTTTTCTCGTTGGTGAACCTGCGTCGTCGCGAAGTCTTCAGAGCCAGCATCCATGGGCCAAAACGGCTCTTTTATCTCTGGTTCCTGGCTGTGCATGACTCCCCTGACCGCTCGTCGTTTGAATCGCATTTGTCTTTACCATCTCACTTTGCACGCCTGTTCGCAGGCAGCGGTTGTTCAGCATCGTCTGGAGTTGAGATGACCGACGGGCAAGACTCCTCCTTATGCCTGTATCTTCCGCACCTGAAACACACCATGTGTAATCCCTCATATTCTATTCGCCAAACTCTCTTTATGAGAAAGAATTTTGATAGCAGTGGTTTCGTTAGATCCACTTCAATGCACATTCTTGCATATCTTCCTCTTGAAACCAGGTCGGTCGCCTCATCAACTTTGACTGGCCTTCCAATTTCTTCTTCCCTATCTTTCTCCAGAAAACCATTATTATAATACTCTATTGGTAGGAGACGGAAATCTGACCCAGAAAGGACTTTCTCTGTAATCTCACGCCCTTGGATCAAAGTTAGGCGTCCATTCCTTCACCATGAGGTAATGATCCATGACCATCCATGGTCCACCATACTTAGCGTATTCATAATCATCAATTGAGCCAACCCTAACCACAAACAAATCATTCTCCAAGGCTATCATTTCTAATCTGGCTTTAGGTTTCCATATCGCTTTGATTCTGCTAAGGAGGTAGTTGTATCCCACTTTCCTCCCTAAGACTTTGATGATCAGTGATTGCCTCCAAGGACGCCTAAGATTTCGCTTCTCCTCCTTAGTAAGTCTGATGATGGGGCATTCAGCTTCTTCTTTCTCCCTTCCATTTCTTCGTCATCTAAGACTTTTCCTCATCCTTCTTTCTGGTTTTGAACCCAGCCAGAGCATCACTGTAGGACAGCTTAGGGCTCGCTTCCGCTACTTGAACTCCGCTTCCGTTGGTGACATTCTTCCTCCAACAAATCAAATGGGATCTCAATTGCATCCCATATATCCAACAATGAATCATCTACATGAAAACAATAATTAAAAACGGAAAATAGGTAAGCAAAACAAATCTTCTACCCCAGGTTGAGTATGAATTAGTATCTCATTTGTTTCTCCAGCTGCAGAGTTTTCTTGTATTCTAGGCTCTAAGGCTCTTGTAGTTTTTTTTTTTTTTTCTGTGACAAAGTTATCAGCACGCAGTTAGTTAGGGATACAAGTAACATTTTACTAATAATTTATGTCACGGTATGCCATATACTTGGTTACTTTCTCTCACAGTCATATTCAACAAACAAGTCCTGCTATTATGCCCTACTTGCTTGCAAATTGTACAATGTAGCCTCACAAACTGTCTAGAAACATGAACACCGTACCATCTTTACTTAGCTTTACCTGCACTTGTTCTTTCCTTTATTTTTTTTTTATTTTTTATTTTATTTTTTATGTGCACCTTTTTCATTTTTCAACGTAACTCTCCAGAAGATATCTTTCTCAACTTCTTAGGCCTTCCAAGTTTTGTTTTGTATAATGGTGGTAGTGGACTAGTGGTGGTTTCCCTTTCAATCATAGGCCATTCATCTAGTCCAGCCATGTGATATATACAACCTTTATATGCTTTAATTTGTTAATTATAGTACTGAACAAAATAACATGGATGCATATAAGCATATATTGGAGCTTTGCCATACTTCGCCCAAATAGCTGACATTAGATCCCTCTTTCTACAGGAGAACCTGTGTCTCATATTACTTCAAACAATGTCTCACCAAAACCTCACAGTGCATCTTCAATTGATTGTCTAATAAAACTTGCCACCTTCACATTGTCGTGTAAGTGTGTAGCATAGAATCTATGACTTGCCCCAGGAAACTAAAAATTGGCAGAAGTGTCAAATAGGCCCATCTTTTATGCGAAGTGCTCAATTCTCACCACGAACTAAATTAAGTGTCAAATATACTCATTTACCAGCTAAATTTGTTTGATTGACTTTAATTTTTTTACAAATTGCTAACAGGTTGCCTATTTAATTATTAAAACAATTATTTTACAGAAGACAAAATATAGTCCATACAACTTGTGTGGACCATGGTCCACACAATAATGATTGGGAATTGAGTACTTCGCAATAGTAGATGGGCCTATTTGACACTTCTGCTTTAAAAATTTCATCAAAAACAGGTATCAATCCCTTCTGCTTGTCTGACATAAATGTAAGCTTCTCTTGAGAAAACTAATCAGTGTGAAGGTCCCTCTTCAATATATAACTATAGGAACCAACTCCAACTCTCTTTATTCTCACCTTCAACTACATCATATGCAATTCAAAATATTCCCTCATTCCCATCAATTGAAACTGTAGTCAGTATCATACTTCACATTTTTCCTTTGAGATGACAGCCATCAACACCAATAATTTTGGGCTTACAATACTTGAATCCTTCCCTACAAGCTCCCTAGCAAATGTATACTCTCATTAGTCTCTTTTGCTGCCCTCATACACATCATCACGACATCACTTAACTTAACAAGGCAGCTAGAGCATGAATTTGTTTTCTGGATTTCAGCACAGTAAAACAATATTTTTTTAAAGTTATCTTCAGCTTTTCCCTTAATATCACTCTTAGCAAAGGACATTGCCTTAAAAGTTTGCCTCTTACTTAAACTATAATGCTCAGAAGTCCAAACATTCTTCCTGAATTCATGCATCTCCCAGTTTGAATGGTCTTCAATCAATATCTTTCTTCCACCTTAGCTTTTAGCTACTTTTGAAGATGTTACCAGTTTATTCTTCTTACTCCATGTACAACCTTCATGCTTATCATTGAAACTAAGCACTCTACTACACAACTCATCCTCCACTCGATCTCCTTAATGTAATCTTCTATTTACAACTTTCATGAGTACAATTTGCTATACATCTAACCTTTGTCATTCTTTATACACTTCAACTCTTTCAATTCCCTGCATTCCTAATTGTATACTCAATTACAGCTTCTTTAAACTGTTTTTTAGTTGTAAAAGTCCTACCATGACATTACACTAGAGTATTAGTTTGAACTCTTGGCCTACCAACCTGCCACACATCTTCTTGGACTTCATCATCACTATCCATAATTTCCCTATCATCTGACAAGTCCACATTTAAACCCAACTCACATTCTTGTCTTCTTTGTTCTTGTTGTTGATTATTACTTCTAACTCCTCCATACTCAACATTAGCATCAATGAATTTTTCATACTCTAGATCATCTACTCTACCACGATGATCCTCTAAATCACTATCATCTATCATTACTGTCCCCATCATAGTCTTCACTACTATAGTCACAATCTTCTTCAGTACCATGTAACTATGAGTTCATCCTTACGAATAGCCCCCCTTATAGTCCAAACCTCTACTTCTTTAGGCCTAACCACATAATTTTCAAGAAACAGGTCTCAAAATCATTTACTAACTCTACTAAACCAATGGTAGTTACTGTAAAAAACATAATGGGATCTTCCTTACTATATCCCAATTCTTGGTGCTTCTCTTTCAAGGTAATGAATCCCCATTCATCTACCTCCATATTTTGAAATATTTCTACTTTCCCTACCACATATTTTGGGGGCATATGTTGTTCTATCCAACCTCCATGCCTTAGTTTTAATGTGAAGGAATAAGAACCTTATTATAATACATGAACATATAATATTAATTTACTTATACTAACCAACAATCATAGTGAAAAAAATTCAACAAAGACATTTAGTGACAAATCTTTTATGACACTTTGTAATTTAGTCACAAATAATATTTTTTTTTGTGACCAAAAAAATAATTCAACACTATTGTGTAGGATAATTGTGATAACTTTTTGTTTTGTCACAGATAATATGGTAATTGTGACAAGTAAGTATTTGTTACGAATAGGTTGTCACTGTTACTAGAATAATAGTGTCCTAACATACGTTGTCACTATTTGTTGTCACTAAATGTATGTGTATTTTGGTGACATTATAATTATGGCGGGAACAAATGTAATTGTGACAAAATATAATTTAGACACAAATATTTGGACTTTTGTGACAAATAGTTGTTGGTGACTCTTGTTTATAATATTTGTGACAATTTTTTGTCAATAAAAATACAATTAGTTAGTACCATTAGAAATGAGAAATAAATGTGAGAAAAAAATACTATTGTCACTAATATTGTCATTTTTTGTGATGGAATTGTTACAAATATTTGTGACGCTCCATAATTCCGTAACAAAAATTTCTAAATTGTGACAACAATTGTGCTGATTTCAAATTTTGTCACTAATTTATGATAATTGTGACGAGTAATTAGTTGTTAGAATGACTTTGTCACTATAATTAAATAGATGAGTATTGTGTGAAGTTATGTTGTAATTAAAGTTTGCCACTAAAATTGCATTCAAGCTGGTGGCAAGTAATTTGGTGTGAATTAGGTATTAAATATTGTGGTAACTTAAAATGCAACTAGCTACTGCCTCTTAAGATGAATGTAATTGTGAAAATACATTTATAATCACTCATTTTTAAACTTTTTTTTTTTTTTTTTTTTTTTTGTGACAGATCGATAAGTTCACTATCACTTATTTTATTAAATTGCCACATCAAGTTTTTTGGAAATAAAAATGTATATGTTTAGTACCAACTACCAACAAAATATTTCAAAAAGATTTATTAAAATTAACCATTCAAACTCAAAATATGTAAAGTAAATAATTTAAAAGTTATAAATAAAAATTCATATAATAAACATGCTCAGCTTGAGAAGCTAAAACATATGGTTGATCAGTTTTCAACATCCGTGTAATATTGACCATAGAAAGTCCAGCTTTGTGAACTTTGAATCCAATGATTACCCTAAGTTTGATTCAAAAGTAATCAAATTAATCGAATGCCTACGCTAACGACATTAGCCTATTATTTGTACATTAATAGCTATCCATTGTAGTACAAATTTTACAATATGGTTGTATCAAATATATAATATAAAACTGTAAGTGTAAAAAATGTTACATGTTAAACCAACTTAAAGTTGGCTCAAATTAGTTGTTAAAATAATTAGTGGTTAGGTTCTAGACCTAGTCCAGTATCTGTGTTAGTGGAGTCTGGATCAGTGCCAATGAGTAGGTTAGAAGAGGAGAAACTCATTCAACACTTTAATTCAGTCAAGACCCTATTTATGAGGTGATTTAAATCAAGAAGAGCAGCTGATTTTGAGGAATAAAGGGCTGCATGATTTCGAATCAAGAAGGCCCTTCAATACCTCTATAAAATGCTACTTTTTTAGCATTTCATTTTGCAATTTAAAAAGACTATATACTCTGGTGATTACGCATATATTATTCTGGTTATTGGCTTAATATTTACGGGGGAAGAAGATCGCACAACGGGTTCATGTTGCAAAGAAGATAACCTGCACGTCAAGTCCACGTAATTGCTGGAGTAGGTTCTGGAGTAGCTGTAGGTTATACTTTAGGTGTAATGTGCTCTCCTATTGTACTCCTATTGTTCATCTAGTGGATTTGGGTTGACGTGAGTGGCCCCGCAGATGTAGGAGTGAGGCTCCGAACTGCGTGAGCATTTCCTGGTGCACAGTTCCATTTATTTCCCTTTTAATTAGTTTCTTGATTCTGTTTGGAGTAGATCCTGGAACTAGTCCAGCTTAATAATTGAATTAAAATACAGTAGGAACCTTTAGGTTATCTCTTGCATTCAAGATCCATGAACTTTTTCAATTGGTATCAAAGCTCAGGGACTTAAAATATTAGTCTAACCGATCTAGCAATCTCGTGTTTCTTGAACTCAAGTCCTCAGTATCTGTTCTTTATTCTAATTTTTTGGTTATTCTTCTTTGTCTTACCGTGCATTGAGTCTTGCAGCATGGAACAACATAGAGCACCTCATGAACTAACAGGTGACAACTATGTGTACTGGAAGGACCGCACCAAAATGCACCTACGAGCTCATGGAGAGAGGGTCTGGAGGGCAATTCTTACTAGGTGGACTCATCCTACCAAAGCTGGAGCTACTCCAGTCCTCAAACCAAAGACAGAATGGACAGATGCTGAGATGACTACCTCAGGATATAACAACAGGGCATTAGATATTATTTTTTCGTTAATGCATGAAAGTCAGTTCACTATTATCGCAGGTTGTGACTCTGCTAAGGAGGCATGGGAGGCATTAGAAACTACTTATGAGGGGACTGACTCAGTTAAGTAGTCCAAACTGCAGATGGTCCAATATGACTTTGAAGATCTAAAAATGACAGAAGACGAATCAATAGTTGATTTCCATGCCCGTGTTCAGGAACTAGCAAATCGGGCAACCATTCTAGGCGAACCTTTCTCTCAACATACACTAGTCAAGAAGATTCTTCGTTCACTCCCTCAACATTTCAGGATGAAGGTAACGACGATTCAAGAACATGACATGTGGGAGAACAAAGTAGCTCAATTAATGGGAAACTTACAAACCTGTGATATGGAAATACTCTCTGACCATACTAAAAAGAAGAAAAGCATTGCCTTTATAGCTGAAGAATGTGAGTCAGTATCTGATCCAGACGAGGTAAATGATTATCCAATTGAATTTTTAATTAAAGAAATTTTGAAGCTTTTGAAACAGGTGAAACAGATGAACAACTCTCGAAACTGAAAGTTTCATAACCAGAAGGGATCAACATCAAACGCATCACGTAACAACCAAAAACCTGGATCATCTAATTTTCGTCCATCACAAAACTCTCAATCCAGGGAAAAATCATGTGGAAAAGGCATTAGCTTAGGTGTTATGAATGTGAAGGTTTCGGCCATGTTCGAGCAGAATGCGCAACATACCTAAGGCGTAAGAAGTCGATGAAGGCATCTCTAATCTGGAGTGATGATGAGGATGAACCAAGACCTGATCTAGAGTCTGATCCAGAAGAGATCTCCGGCAATTTTGTGGCATTCACGGCAATAGCTAACATAGACTCTGATCCAGAAGCCGAAGACGACTCAGAAATTGGTGAATATGTGTCGGCTGAAGACCATGATTTACTAGTTCCCTCATTTGAAGTAGAATATAAAAAAGTTGTATGCAAATTGAGAAATTCTTGTAAAAGTAAATAGATCTTTGTGTAGTCAAGTCAATAATCTAGAGAATGCTAGGAAAGTGTATAAAAATCAAATTACTAACAGGGACAACATCATCAAAGACGGGCTCAAACGCGAAGAAGAACTCAAACAAGAGTTGGACATGCTCAAAAGGAGAATTAAAATGATGAACAACACTTCCACCCTCAACCAAATCTTGGATTCTGGAAGGACAACATCTACCAATATGGTTTAGGTTTTTCTAGCGGAAAAGACAAGGCCGTGACAGTTTTTGTAAAAGCTTCTAACTCTGACTCAGCACCTGGACCAGATTCGGATACTCCAGAAACTAGTAAAACACGGGAAAGATTTGGTAATGTAAGGCGTGGCAATCCAAAATTTAAATTCTATAACCCTATTTGTCATTATTGCAGGGTTCGTGGCCATACTAGACCTGAGTGTTTTTACTTTTATAAAGATCAAAGGCGTGAGAAGTACACCTACAAACACATTGCACCGTTGGTAAAACAAGTGTGGGTTAGGAAAGTAGATTTTATATCCCAGTTAATTCTAAACGTAGCTCAAGGAAAACTAGTAGAAGACAGAGGAATTGGATTTGAGAATCTGCAAATTCAAGATTGAAGGGTCATCATCGAAATAAAACCAGGTATTTATAATCAATAAGTTTATGGTTTTTTTTAAAATAAAAAAAATAAATTTGCTCACTGTTTCAGATCCAGAAGAATTATTGCCTAGTCCAGAAATATTAATCCTAATTCTTCCGATTGCTGACTTGGAGAGTTCAAAATTCTGGAATTTTTTGGTACCATTTTCTACTTCTCTCTTACTACTAGTAGTGGATTATTTCCTCGAATATCAATTTCAAATTCTAATATTTTTTGTCATTTACGTTGCCTTTGCACTGCGTATTTCTATTTGCCTGGATTATTCTTTTGTCTTTTCTTTGGCTTGCTTCTATGTGTTCATTAAATGTTCCCATCTATAGCTTGCTCGAATTTTTGTGATATGTATCACTAATTTATTTGCTCCATTAATGGTTGTTGATTAATCCTTTCCCAGTCTGTTCTTTGTCAGTTTTTGCTCTCAGAATTCTCTTATTTTCTAAACTCTGATTCTATCTTACTCCAGGAATCTCTGCTCCAATTTCTAATATCTATGTGTACCTATACTTGGTGTCTGAATTCTGAAAATGATATTGTAACACCACCCCGATTTTACCAACTTTTTTAAAACTAAATTCAAAGATAAAACTAAACATTAATCAACATAAAGCGGAAGTTATTATAAATCGGGAAAGGGTGTTATGCCACACCCAATAAGAAGGAACAAACCACACATACTAGCTTAACAACATCAAACTAGCGATGCTCAAACAAACGGTAAACCAAAATGGTTCTCCAACGAACCTTCAAGACTCACATTAGCCAACGAACCACAAGGTTCGACCCATATAGCACGATTCAAGACACCAAATCCTAACATGGATTCCTAACACATCGTTCTTAGACATACAAAACACCAAGAAAACTCACAAAGAACTCAATAATCCAACAATGGGAGGTCAAACATCAATACCAAGAAGAAAAGAATCACGGGGAACAAATCCCTGCACTCACAACATTTGTTCCCCGCGGGTGGGGCCACGGGTAGGCCCCCACCCCGTGGGCCTGCCCGCGGGTACATGCCCCACGCCAGCCTGTACCCTGCAGGCGGAACGGCGGGTAGGCCGATGTGACATCCCGTAAACCTAAATACTAATTGGGATTAATTGAAGAATTAATCCGAGCTTTCTTTGGTAATCCATTTCTAAAAATCCTAAAATTTAATAGTCGAGGGACTAGAATTTGGACTAGTCACTTGAGTCAATCAAGTGTACCTTGTGCTTTATGGTTTGTGCCCTTACCCCTTTGTCTTTCCAACCTTAGTATGGGTAAAAGTGACCTTTCACCCATGAATTGTTGTTCAAGCTATCCCTAGCAAGACATTTCATTCATTCTTAACTCAAGCCTAAGTCTCAAACACTCTAGCATCTCTCTAAAAGAACCTAGCTTATTCCTTCAAGCAAAAAGGAGAACCTTCTAGCCTTGCAAGATTCCTACTTTCTTCTTCCCAAGCATAGGAAAGGGTAAGGGTTCATAGCTTTTTTAGTGTTTTTTAGCCATCTTTTGGTGTCTTTATCTAAGTTAGAATCTTCTTGTGTTTTGGCTTGTGTAAGAAGTTGGTGAGGAAGAAGAGCTCTAAGAAGAGGCTTAAGAGGGTGAAAAGGAGAAGTTGTTAAGATACAAACGTAACCCATTCTATACAAAACCTATTTTCTTACCTAAATGATGATTATTGGCTTCTATTGATGTTCTTGATGTGATGCATGATCTTGTGATGATGCATGTTTAGAGCTTGTATTAAGGTTTCATGAATGCCCATTGCTTGGCTATTTCTAGGGTTCAAGTAATATCTTTGTTGTGTGTGAGATTTTGGGTGTTTTGACTTGAACTTGACATTGATGTGAAAATTCCCTTGAAGCGGAATTTTGTGTCACCCCCCCCCCCCCCCTAGGTGACTGTCCACCCCCCACCCAACCAAACACGCGAGAGACAGAAACACGGCGTGCCAGAGGCTCACTACTACGCCGCTCAACTATACCGACAGAGAGGAAAACCCCAACCGGACAGTATAAGCAATAGCAGATATGCGAAGGATGTACTCACACCCACCACGCTGGGCACCCAGAGAGACCACACGGGAGAGAGC